>WNWU01000056.1:354632-365628 GCA_012654045.1 Ptyas mucosa | reverse complement strand
AAGCCAAGCCAAGCCAAGCCAAGCCAAGCCAAGCCAAGCCAAGCCAACCAATAACCCCCTCTATCTATCTATATGTATATATATATGTGTACACACATACACACCCCTAAATATAAATAAAATATAAATTCTATTCAGGGAATTTTAGATAATGAAAAGAGAAAGATCAAGCAATTTTCAGTCTTAATAGTGAAAGGGTTTACTGTGCAAATAATGGTACTTTATTAGATTTTTAAGGCCAACAAATCAGAGGGACTCAAGGGAATTTAGATTAAAATTGTATACAAGCAAACAGAATTCAAAAGGTACAAAATTAAGCAGCACTTTGGAAAAGTACATTTAAAAAATTTCAGCCAGTACTCATCATTTGAAAAGACCAGAAAACACCTCTGCCCAAAGATTTGTTTGGATTTTCAATCCCTATATAAAACACAGCATGAAAGGGGCCAATCAGACCTTTGGGGCAATGCTATTCCTAAGGGCACAAATAGTGACAAATAATGGAACACTTGGTGCTCTCTGAACTAGGTAGATGTTTGCTTATAGATAGTTCATTACAGTGGTGGGTTGCTCCCGGTTCGGTCCGGTTCTATAAAACTCGTAGTAAAAACGGCAGGAGGCTCCACCCACCTGCCACAACGACATCATGGGTGATCTGTGTGCGCTCCTGCTGCAAACCGGTAGTAAAGGTAAGTGGAACCCAGCCCTGGCTCATTACTCAATTAGGGGTAACATCATCAGTGAAAATGAGTGTGGAATTTGCTTCTTTCCACACAGGCCCTTTGCTCACTCTTGGCCCAGCAAAGCCTCCTTCCTGCAAAGCCTCACAAAGGGCCAGCAGCTTCCAATGCATTGAAGCCAGGGGTGAAATGCTCCCAGTTCGGATCGGATCACCTGATCCAGTAGCGATGGCGGCGGGTGGAACAGAGAACCGGTAGCAAAAATCCCTGTGCCTCCCCCATGCCCAGCTGAGCCGCATGATCATCAGAGGCTTTTTTTTTTACTTTTAAAAGCATTTTTTCTACAACCTCTTCCGATGAAAAAATGTTTTTAAAAGAAAAAAAAAGCCTCTGATGATCACGCGGCTCAGCTGGGATCATCAGAGGCTTTTCAAAGCATTTTTTTCCTGCAACCTCTTGGCCGAAGAGGTGGTAAAAAAAATGCTTTGAAAAGTCTCTGACGATCCCAACTGAGTTGCCTGAACGGCAGAGAGGCATTTTTTAAAAAATACCTCTCTGCTGATCAGGCAACTCAGCTGGGATTGTCAGAGAGGTATTTTTTAAAAAGCCTCAGACGATCCCAGCTGAGTTGCCTGATCGGCAGAGGCTTTTCAAAGCATTAGAAAAAATGCTTTGAAAAGTTAAAAAAAAAAAGTTGGCCACGCCCAGCCAGTCACATTACCCCACCACCACCAAGCTACGCCCACAGAACCGGTAGTAACGAATTTTACATTTCACCCCTGATTGAAGCCCACAGACCAGCTCTCCAGGGAGCTTCCAGGACAGCTCATGTTGAAAGCTGTTGGCCTTTCATTCGGAGTAAGCTTTCAAAAGGGTAGAGATGAGGGAAGATAGGCAGATGGGAGGTGTGAGTTGAAGTGTCTCTATGTTAAGTCATCCTTAACATAAATTTGGAAAGGAGGTCCCTGGATTGTACCAAGAAGCTGCAAACCAACAGATGGTTGGATCTTTAGGAGCTCGGAACATTGTTTTGTACATTAAGAAAAGAAAGTCAGAACAACAGAGGAAGACAGCCAGCTGAAAAGGAAAAAGAACTCTCTATCTAAAGGAAAGGCTATTGATGTGGGAAGCAAATTCCTCTATATTAATTCCCCCCCACACACACACCTTTTTAAAGTAAAAGTGGGCTACCAAGAGTTCGGTGATAGATTTCCTTTTTGAACAAAACAAATAAGCTCCTGGCCTTTATTTACAAAAGTAATAGAAGAAAAGAAAAAAACAACTATAATTCTTTGGCTACCCCCCCCCCCCCCCCTGCAAATCTTTCTCCTCTGTCTGTAACATGGCAACAGAGAGAAAGAGACAGAAGTGTTAAAAAAAAACACCGAGTAAAGCTTTGATGCTGATGGATTTCGGAGCTGACTCTGAAGGGCACATTATTCTTTCTATCAAAAGTGTTCCAAAGCTCTCTACAGCATTGTTTACTTTTCAGCTTTACCCCCTCCAGTTCACCCCAATGCATCACTTTAAATTTCTGTAATCAACATAACCTCTGGTGATAAGCCACAGCCCAGATGAGCAATACAATAATTCATGAACAAAAAATAAGAAGATAAATTTAACTGGGAAATATTGCTTTTTGACCCTTGGGTTTCTCTCATTTTATATTGTTAGCTTTTCTGATTTATAGCCCACCAAGCTGTGGATTTAAAATCTGTGTTTGAAGTTTGAAACCTAGTGGATATCTTCCAGTTGTATCTTAGCTGTATGCCATAGGCATCAGATTAAAATATGGGTAGACCTTAAAACATTATTATTTGAAGATTCCAGTCTGGGTATTTACAATTGAAGCTTTTTCATATTCAGTAATATTTAAAAGGGAACAAATTGTTAGATATAGTGAATTATTGGATGAAAAGGGTGAACTCAAATTAAAGCAAGAACTAGAAGATCAGGGATGTAAGATGGATTGGTTTTCATACATGCAAATACGCTGTAGATATGAAGATCTCAAACAAGGTTTCTATAATGCTTTGACTAATTTAGATAAGATTTTAATGGGTTCTGATGATCATGTAATTAAAAAGCTATATGGATATTTGCTAGAGGTGAAATTGGAAGAAGAACAAGTTAAAGAATCAATGATAGCGTGGGGGAAAAATTTTGGTCATGGTATTGATTTAGAGAAATGGCAAAAATTGTGGTCACATAACTATGAAATGACAATGTCTACAGCATATAAGGAAAATTTGTATAAGATGTTTTACAGGTGGCATTTACCCCCAACAAGGATAGCCAGAATGTTCAAGAATAAATCGGAGAAATGTTGGAAGTATCATCAGACTCCAGGATCTTATTACCATATGTGGTGGACATGCGCAGAAGCTAAGAGATATTGGACTAAGATACACATGTGGTTGGAAAAAATGATAAAAAGACATATTGACTTTAAACCAGAGATTTTTTTATTAGGGATCCTACCAGAGACATATAATAAAGAACTGCAATACTTAATTGTGAATGTTTCAACAGCGGCTAGAATTGCATTTGCTAAAAATTGGAAAGGAGAAAAGTTACCTACTGATGATGAAGTCATTAAGAAAATGTTGGACTGTGCTGAAATGAGTAAATTGACATTTGAAATTAGAGAACAGGAAGATAAACAATATTATTTGATATGGGATTTGTTTTATCAATGATTAGATAATAAAACATGGAGATGAAATATGAAGTGGATGTAAAGATAAAATATGTAAAGTTCTTTTTCATGGGAAATAAGCTTTTGTCATATATTGATATTTTGAGGATGGGATTGAGCACAAAAGAATGTTAACCGATCGACACACTGTCTGTAATTGTTTGGAATGATGATGGGTTTTATGTTATGTTTTTGTTTTAAAATAAAAACAATTATTCAAAAAAAATATATGGATAGACCTCGATTTACCACCACAACTGAGCCGAACATTTCTGTTGCTAAGCGAGACAGCTGTTAAGTGAGTTTTGCCCTATTTTGCGACCTTTCTTGCCACCATTGTTAATTGAATCACTGCAGTTGTTAAGTTAGTAACAAGGTTGTTAAGTGAATATGCCTTACCCATTGACTTTGCTTGACAGAAGGTCAGAAAGGGAGATCACATGACCCTGGGTCACTGCAATCGTCATAAATATGAATTATTTGCCAAGTGTCTGAATTTTGATCATGTGACCATGGGGATGCTGCAACAGTCGTAAATGTGAAAAATGGTCATAAGTCACTTTTTTCAGTGCTGTTGTAACTTTGAACTATCACTAAATGAACTCTAAGTCAAGGACTACTTGTTTAGGGGCTGATTTTGCTGCCCTCCTTGTCTTTTCCAGCATCCTTACATCTTGGCCTTCTTCCTTCTTGCAGGTTTGAGTAGAATTAATATTGATGCTATATAAGATGTCATACTTTGCTGGTTCAGTTAAAGCCGATGGTGTGTATTACTCCCTCAATCATTTAAAACACTGTATTGTATTCACGTACATTGGATTTAGTCACACCGATCACCATGGGTGTTCTAATAATATGCATATAACTGCATTGTAATAATTTCAACAGGGAAATCCTCCAAATACACAATTCTGCTATTTATTTAATTAATTATTTGTTTTATTTAGAAAATTTATATTGCTGCCTATTGGCACGTAGCAACTCAAGGTGGCTTACACAAATATAAAAACAGCATATATAAAAAATAAAATTAATAGAAGAAAATAATCAAATAATAAATTAATTAAATAATATAATAGCCCCCCACCTCGGTGACAACACATTACACAAACCATATAATGGGCTCCATCCCGCTCTGGGTTCCCCATGCCTGCTGGCAGAACCAGATCTTCAGCGCCTTCCAGAAGAGTGTCAGAGTGGAGGCCATTCTAATATCTGGGGGAATGATGTTCCAGAGAGAGGGAGCCACCGTGGAGAAAGCCCTTCTTCTAGGTCCCACCAGGTGTATCTTTCTCGGGGATGGAACCCACAGCATTCCCTGTCTCCCTGCTCTAATGGGTTGGGTAGATGTGACCGGCAAGAGACGGTCCCTCAGATAACCTGGTCTCAAGCCATGAAGGTTTTAAAAGTGACAACCAGCACCTTGAATTGCACCCGGAAACAAATCGTCAACCAATGCAGCTCCCATAGGAGAGGTGATATATGTGCACGCTGAGGTCTGCACAAAACCATGCCAGCTGCTGCATTTTGCACCAACTGGAGCTTCTGGATGCTCTTCAAGGGCAGCTCCATGTAGAACGCTTTGCAATAGTCAAGATGGGAAGTGACTAGAGCAGTATTGGCAAGCCTTCTCGGCACCGAGTGATGATGATCAAAAAATATCTGAAGATGATCTTCTGGTTTCTAGTGCGCATGCTCATGTGAAGACCAACTATCTGGTGCACATGCACCAGCTCTGCCTGGACTTTTGGGGGTCCTTGTGCCTCCCTGCCCATCCCCCTCCCTGCCCCCCTGGTCCCCATTGGGGTAGCGGGACATCCCCACTGATGACCCAGTTCCACAGCCCCAGACAGGGAGAGAAAGATGGGTGGGGAATGCCACCTCTCTCCACTGGAAAGCCAGAGCCCCTTCCCAGCCATGGAGGGAAGGGGCATCGGAGTTCCTGGGGCTTGGGTTGGGGGGCCAGCAGGCAGGAGAGCTTTGCCCCAACTCTGGCCAGGATGAAGTGCCCCCCCCCCCAATCCAGCACCAAGAACAAGCCAGCGCAGCCCCCGGTGCATCTCTTACCCATCAGCAACACCTTCCCGCTTCCCAGGCGGCACGCCTCTTACCCCTCGGCGGCGCCTTCCCGCTTCCTCTTACCCCTCGGTGGTGTCCTCCAGCCCTCCTGAGGCAGCTCGCTCCCCAACGACGGCTCCTCCTCCTTTTCCTCCTGGCTGCTCCAGCATCCTGGCCAGAATGTTAAATTTCATGTTAAATTGTGATGACTGAGCAATTTGCCTCTTGTATTTCAGAAGATATATCATGAATTTTCCTCTTACTGTAATTCTGCAGTTTGGGGAAGGATTTGTATTTTATCCCCTGCTTGAGTTTTCACTACTCTCTGCTTCAGCAGTGCCAAATGCTAGCAATGAAATACCATGCATTTCTAATGATCAGTGGCCAAGCAAGACAAATTCCCACACGTTTTCATAATATCCATGACACCATGTATTTTGTGCTTGAGCTCTTTGCCAAACTACAGCATGTGCAATCTCTTCATCCTTTCCCCTTTGAGGGATTTTTCAAAGGAAAAGTCACCAAGGTCATATTGGTATATTATCTTATGCTGCCGAAATGCACTTTGTATTGAATAGTTTGCAAAATATTAAAAGCCATAATGACAAGGAAATCTATTCCGATGCCATGTAGGTTGTGTTAAGAATAATGCTGGGGGGGGGGGGGGAATTCCAGCTTCTAGAATCAGAAAAAAAAATGTTTCTGTATAACTAGTCACACCTTAGACAGGAAAAGCAGCTGGGTGACTTTGGGTCAGTCACTCTCTCTCAATTCACAATGTCAGGCTTGGGCAACACATGCCTGTCACAATCAACACTCACTTTATCTGAAAAAAAAAGCAGCAACATGAAAACACTAACAAGAAAAAAAACCCTTCTATGATATTTTCAATATATAAACTCCTGAAAAATATTTTCAATCTCTCTATTGTAGCAGGAAAAGGGAAAGAAGAAAGTACAGTACTATAAATGTGAGAATAAATAAGTTTACTTTCCATCTACTGCAGTAGTCTTATCTTCCGCTAAGATCCTCCTGAAGCATTTAGGAAGATCACAGAGGGACATGATTATTTCATTTTTTTTATCTTCATGGAAAATTAAAAAGAGAGAAAGAGAGAGAAAGAAATTGTGTAGGATTGTGTATTGGAACACAGGCAGAAATGCAAATTGATCTTGCAATCTGGTTGGTCATTTTGTAGTTTCATTCTTAGGCCACAGCTCTGACATGACATACAAGTTAGATCCCTGCTTAATAGCTTTTCTTTTTGACTAGGGTCAAAAGATAGTCTTAACACTTGACTTGGCCAACAACCCGAGTCCTTGAAGCACTTGCTAAACTTGTACAATAAACCATTTGCACATGGTTCCCGACTTTGCCTCTGATTTTCATGGCTTTGCTCCTTCATGAACGTATCTTTTGATGAACATATCTTTTCTGTTATGTACACCGAAAGCGTATGCACCAAGACAAATTCCTTGTGGGTCCAATCATACTTGGCCAATAAAAAAAAAAATTCTATTCTATTCATTCTCGGATGCATTATTTGCTTCTTTTCATTTACCTGAGTAACAACGCGCTTGCAGTAATTCTCAAGCATCTCAGCCTCTGGACATGAGTTTACTTCCTAAGGCCAGCTGTAAGACTACTATATTTGGACTGCAAAACTCAAGGCAATCAAAGATAGCAGCAAACAGATACAGATGACAGGCATTGCCTCCTCCCTTAATTTCAGGATTCAGCAATATTCCCACATATTTCTACTTCGTTTTCTAGAATGGCTGTGAACCATGGAAGCCCCCTGGGAGTTACAGGGAAATATGGCTCTAGTTAATAAAACAGATCGTTGGGATTTTCTTGTAAAACTGTTAATTCACAGCTGCATTGCAAATGATGCACCTAACCAAAAGCAACTAAACAGGCTCCTCCAGGATCTTGCTGTTCCAGCTTTCTATCATCTGTAAAGGAGCCTACTTCTGCCTCCTCATGCACCAGTTAGTCTTAATGAAGCCACAGGGATATAAATGAGAGGACAATTTGGCCCAGCGCCTACTGTCAGAGAGTTACACCACTTGTTATTTCTGAGCAATAGGCATCATTGTTTATTTTTAAAATGCCTCATGTGGGTTCATTTTTCCTCATCAGTGAATTTCAATGTATTTGTTTGTTGTTGTTTTTAAAGCAAACACTACGTTGCAACCCTAATGTACAGAACTCCTGCAAAGCACATTTGTTTTTGCAACATTAAGTGGAATGAAGAGGCTTATTAAGCAACTTACCCATGCACTTCACCTACATTAAGTCTTCGGTGAAGTGACGAAAGGGCCAGCTATTCTTTCTCACTTTTTGCTTCTCTGTGAGATTTTAGAAGCAATATCGCACAGTGGTTTGCCTGGAATATGATTTTTTGCTGTATCTCTTCTTGTAAATGTTCACAGTGGAGGCGGACACAAACTAATTGAGAATATAAATGAAGGCCATTTTATCTTCCTGACCAGCTTTTACAGTTTGCAAAGCTTAAAATACTGTAAGAAGGAAAGCCCGCAGAAGTGCATCAGTTGGTGGAAACTACCAAGCCGATGTAGATCATTAGCCAATGAATAGCAGTTTGGCAAACCAAAATGTTTTTGCTGCCTGCCTGGAACTGAAGAAATGGGAGGATAGCCTAACACATTTAGTGCTAGTCTCCAAGGGTGAAGCTCTCACAGTATTCAGCTGCAGCTAGAATTGTAGACACACTAGCTGAACAGATGCTGACACAACTATATCCTACACCTTCTGAAAAGTAAAACGCATCATCTTTTTGCAAATTGGAATGAATACTTAATATTTACAGCTCGAAAATAACAAAAAGAATGAATATGGCAGGAATATTTTGGCAGAAGGAGGTATTGCAAAATACTGAAAGGGAATCCAAACTTTCACACCTGTCTTACGAAAAACCACCCCAAAAAATTATGTATTGCATTCAAATTTACAGGGCAGTGTTGCATACCATCCAAAAAGTCATCAGTTTCTACTCGTTCAAGGATATGCCTTTAATATAAAAAAATGACCAATGTGCCTGAGTCTTTGCATGCAAGTGTACAATGAAGATAGCTTAGGCTGCACAGGTTTGGCATGTGTTGTAAGTATTCTGCAACATACACCAATGCCATCTACCTCGATGACTCCTCCCATTCTTGCCAGTAGCTTTGGCAAATGCTGCAGAGGTGATGCTGATCAGCTCCTCTTGACTGTGGTCAGGAAAAAGCAAAACAGCATGTCTAGAAGCCAGCACATGTGTGATCTTTGGCAGATGGTTCCACGTTGGATGGCTTTCAAACATGTTTCAAACAATATTGCAACGGTAGGCAACCATCTAGGACCCCCAATAGTCCATGCCAGGAGTCTTCCAGGCTAGGTTGTTTTTGTGAACTACTTTAAGACAAATAGTGGGGAATCTTCACTGTAGGAAAAATATATTGCTATATTTCCATGGCTTCCATTGTTTTACTAAAGTGAGAATGGAGAAGAGTCTGCAGCAAATGAATTATTGAAAATTCTTGCAGTTTCAACCCAAACAATATGAGTTGCATGGAGCTTTCTACGTGGAAGACTGCAATCCTCTGCCCACCTACTTTGAAGTACAGTATGTTTCAATGAAATTAGTTCTTATTTTGGATGGATAGACAGACAGGTGTGTGTATGAGAGAGAGGGGGAGGGAGGGAGGGAGAGAGAGAGATGAATGCTCAAAAGTAAGAACTAAATGACTGAAAGAACTATAAGGCCTTCTACTAGAAGAAATCAGCAAGGTTTTGTTTTTAAGGGATGCAACAGTTTCATAGGTATCCAAATTAGTCCCATTTCTAAATATGAATTATGGTTTTATCTATTTTTGTTAATAAGTGTGTGTGCTTGATCATTGCATTAAGATAACGGTCATGAATGCCTTCAAACAATTACATATTGGCATCCAAGGGATTGCCATATGCAGGGCCTCTTTGCTTGATTGTTATCAATGACCTCTGGAACAGTCACCTTCTCCACCCCACCACTTGACTACCTCCTTCTGATATTTTTGAAGAGTTGGCTTTACTAGGAACAGCTTACGTCATACAACAATACCAGTGGTGGCATGCTGCCAGTTTAACAACTGGTTCGGTGAGCACGTGCTTTGTGTGCGTGCCTAAGGTGCTTGAATGCAGTGCTGAAAATGGAGCATTTAGAAGCTCAGCTGTTTACCTTGCGAGTCAGCAATGGTAAGTACAACATTGAGGGGAGGGGAATCAGCTGTGCCACAGGATTGAGATGAGCTACAAAGCAGGAAATAAAGGACAGGATAGATCGGGGGTGCGTGGGCGAGGTGAACTGATCGTCGGAACTACTGGTTCGTCCGAACTGGTCCAAACCCGATGAATACCACCTCTGAACAATACCCTTAACATTATCAAACTATCAGATCTGCCTATGCCAGGTCTTTGGGAAGGACTCAATAGGTGGATAAAAATGCCCAATCCACTCTGAAGATTGGAACACAGACTGTGTCACAAACCAATTGTCCTGGACTGGCTCATCTGTAATTGTCCAGTGACTCTACGGAAAGCTACCCAAGCAGTTAACTTTTCTTGCCATTCAAGAAAGGAGACAGTATTTCACCATCTAAACTTTATTAAACACTGTAAGTACTGATAAAACTGTAAAAAAATAACCAAAAGTATATGGTTACAACACAAATAACAACTAGCAGCCGTGCTCCATAAAAGCGACCATGTGCTCCTAGCTATAACTTGACCTACCTACTATGTAGGCTAAAAAATATAACTACCCCTACACCCACAGGGCCTAAACTCCTTAAATGTATTTATAGAATAACATGTCTATCATAGTATGAATGTGACTGACTTTCTTGCACTGTTATTCAGCATTAAACTATGTTGTTTAGATTTAGATTTTAGATTTTATTGAACTTCTATACCGCCCTTCTCCCAAAGGACTCAGGGCGGTGTACAGCCATATTAAAACACATATAAACCACAAAATTTAAGAACAATTTAAAAACAAATATATAAAATTTGGCCCACGAAATTAAAAACTAACAAACACCCAATTTTAAAATTCCTATTGTTCTATGTAATACTCAGGAGTATTAAAAATTGAAAAAGCATTTAGATAGGAAGCTAATTAGAATTATTATTTATTATTTATATTGGCTATTAGAAGTAATCCTGGTTTACTGACTGCCTTGTACAACAACAATTTGCAGTTACGGTAGTGATGCAAAAGTAACTTTGCAGCCAACCTTCACATATATGAGCTCCGCAAGTCTGTAAAGCAAAGAAAGCTGAAGTAAGCTCAAAAGAATAGTTGCGGCTTCATTTAGCAGTTGCTTCACTTAACAACCATAAGTGCCAATAATTGTGGTCAACAAATGAGGGCTACCTGTACATTTATTTAAACTAAACATCCAGTTCCACTCAAACCTCTGTATTTAATATTATATATTTAACACATTTCTTGCTCTACTTTTTACCTCAAGAGATGCATGCAATGCCTAATGTGAAGATTTGTACTCATGTAGCC
>WNWU01000056.1:243437-344632 GCA_012654045.1 Ptyas mucosa | reverse complement strand
ATATAGGGTCTGTATTCTTTATCTTACTTTCTTTTCCCTTTTTCTTTTCTTTTTTCTTTCTATTCTTTAAGTTTAGTTTGCATTAGTTTTTACTATTGTAAGCAAAATCGTTAATAAAAAAAAGTGTACCAAACCAAGGAAGATAAAATGCATACCTTTAACCAGTACCTCTTAAAAAGAATATGTAAAGTTTCTGTTTTATCAGCAATAAGAGCATGTTAGGTATGATTCGCTAGCCAATTATTATTGAGATTATTACAATATATGGCCATAATCAAAGATTGTCACATCTTGAAGATGTCTTAATATGGAGTATAGATGACATTTTATTTCAATTTGGCATAATTTATTAGCTAACCTAACAGTTCCAACAAAACCGGCTGCAACTGCAAATGCCTCAGAACAAGAACATCACGTTGAATTCATATATATCATTTTAAAGGCTTGGCTTAACTCAATATCTGAAAATAGTGTCTGTAGCAAGTTTTACAGAGTACAAATAATAATAACTGAAAACAAGCTTTTTAATTTTATTCCAAACTATTAAAAAAAGAAAAACTATATACCTAAATGAACACCAAATTTCAGATGGTCTGACAGCTCAATATTACAAAGTCTTTGAGGAATTGCTAGAACACAAACACAATGAAAGAAATGAATGATAGGCAATACCACAAACCTAGAAAAAACCATGCATAACTTTGATTTACATAGAATAACTCAGAGAAAGCACAGTCTTACAATTCAATTTCTCTGTTGAATGTTGACTATAAAATTTTCACAACCATATTAACTGAATGCTAAAGAAATGCATTTCTGATATAATATATACAAACCAAATCATTCCAAAGAGAAACATAAAGGGCAACAGCGAGTTTATAATTAACACAATAGAATATGACGGCAATAAAAGAAAAGAAGCAGCAGTGATCTTTCTAGATGTAGGGAGAAATTTTGATAACTTGCAGTGGACATTTTTATTTGCAGTACTGAACAAAATAAATTGTGGAGAAGAGCTTCAAATCTGGGTTATATAAACAGCTAAGAACATGGCCAACAATGCACTTTCTTCAGATTTTCAAATAAACAAAGATACTATGTAAGGATGTCCACTTTCTTCTCTGTTTATTTGTCATTGCCTTAGAAATATTGGTAGAAGAGGTTCAAAGTGATAAATACCAAGGCTCATAATGCAAAAAAAATATAAGCGTAAATGTCATACAGGTAGTATAGTAATAATCATTACACAACCACAAAGTGCAATAAGTTGATGAAAAGATATTGGTGAATTCTCCAGATATAAAATAAAACAAAAATAATTACAAGACCCTTAGTGCAGGAAATATATTCCCTGCAGAAAGAAACTGACTGCCAGATAATAGATTCAATAAAAATTCTGAGTTGCATCTGATAAGCAACAATCAGAAATATGTCAAAACAATTACAGGTAGTCCTTGTTTACAGACTGTACTTGGGATCAGCAATTCTCTTGTTAAGTGACACAGTCCGAAGGTGAAAAACCATAGGACTGCACCTGACTTATGAAATGTACCCTCCATTTTTGCCTCTCTGCTGATAAAGATAAAGGAATGCAATTGTCCAAACCTAAGTTATTCAAAGCTCTTCATAAAGGCAAGTAACCACAACGATACCAGTAAAATTCAACTTCATCCCTAGAAACTGGTTCATTATAGCGACAATATCTTACCAATAAGATGGATCTACTATTGAACAAATCTAGAACATCTAATGTTCCTTCAAACACATGCAAACGTAGAGATACAGTGAAAGTTAGTTTTTAAATTATAAGAGACATAATTGGTGTTTCTTAAAAGCTAAATCTCCTGTTTATCTCTAGTTCTCTTGCTCCGTATTTATTTTATATTTTCCAAACTTTTTTTGATAACATTTTAAAGTGTTTGTTGATATTGTGCTACTGATTTAGAATCGATAAAACCCTTTCCCAAGAAATTCAATTGTCATTTGGTTGGTTTGAGTAAATTATATTCTTTTTGCAAACTTTCAGAATTTTTTAAAAAATGCTTCTAATGCTTAAGTGATTTTCAACCTAGGTTTTCCAAAGAAACAAAAGTTTTCCTGCCATTTTAAAATAACAGCTATCTGTATTACTATTTCCCCTACAAACTCATTGGTATTTTTATTAATCTTGCAATATACTTTACCATATATATCTATAAAAAATTCAGTGTCTACATAAATCGTGTGTTATCTGAGTACAGTTACTTTTGAGAAATAGTAATCATATTAAAACAATAATATTATATAATTAATCATTCACTTATGCTTCCATGTTTCTAACTTCTGTTCCTGCTAGTTAATTTATTCCAATTTATTGTAAGTATTACCATTTCAACAAGTTGCAGTAAATATATTTTGAAACATCATTCAAAAAGACATCAAATATACATATGTAATACCAACTGATATTAACTTTCTGATCCACATATAATGTACACTGAATATTACCATACTGTTTAGTAAACATACCAAAGATTCAAATGCCAAAACAAATATTAAAAGTGATTGGGGCATCCTAGACATGTCCCATGTCTCATCTTAATTACAGGGGAATTGATCCTATTTGTAATTTCCAGAGTAGAAAGAGTACAGTAATATTTTTTTCAAAAGATAAATTCCACTGGAAATTCATTTTTGTTCATAACTTGCTCCAGAAACTTAATTTGCAACATATTGACAGTTTTCCCCATGTCTAATGAAGCCAAAATAGGACTTTCATTTTTATCAGAGTGTAACACTAATATATTTACCGCTAATCCATTATTGTTGGAGGCTTTATATTCTCTCATGAAACCAGATTGTGCTGGATGAATTACTAAAGGTGACTTTTTTTGTAAAGCCTAAATAGCTGTTACAATTTTAGAATTAGCTTTTAAACAGGATACTGGGACAGAATTCACACAATGCATAGAATACATTCTTGTTTTCAAAATAACTACTGTATTATATAAGGCTTATGATATGCTGATAGGAACCTTATTTCAAAGGATTACTTATGTAGCTCCAGCAGTTAAAGGGAATGATCTCTTTAATTTTTTTATGCCACTCTATAGGTAAAACATGAAGTTTTCCTGGATTTCATTGCTTCAATAATATCAAACATTTGCTGTAATATTAAAAATGAAGTAAGATTTCTTGAAAAGGTATCAGATATTTCTAGAAAATGTATTTCATTTTTTAAAAGTCCATCTACTTCAACATTTTACATTTCTTTTCCTTATATGAATTTTTTTGAAACAAACACATTTTTATTTAACTTTTTTAAAAAAAATTGATTTATATGCCGCCCTTCTCCGGAGACTCAGGGCGGCTTACAATGTGTTAAGCAATAGCCTTCATACTTTTGTATATTTATACGAAGTCAGCTTATTGCCCCCACAAACTGGGTCCTCATTTTACCTACCTTAGAAAGGATGGAAGGCTGAGACAACCTTGAGCCTGGTGAGATTCGAACTTACAGTAATTGCAGACAGCTGGTGTTAATCACAATGCTTTTTAGTCTGCTGAGCCACCAGGCCCTTCTTTCTCAAACAATGAAATTTCCCCCCTCCCATTTTGATAGGCTATAAGTCCCATTAATATTCCAAGTTATAAAGTTATAATCCATATTCAATCATCCATCCATCCATTAATGCATCCATTCATTCATTCCTATCTTCTAGCTGTGGCTGTCATATCTACAACCTGAATACTAGATTTTCTTTCACACTAATAGTCTATCTAAATGTTAACATAACTTAAGGATCATCTAATAATAATGCATCAAGGTATCACCTCCAGCTAACCACAGCTTTTTCCAGAAAACCAATGATATTATCAGAAGTACATGATCAGAGATTGAATCAGTATAATATTTCTCAAATACATTTATTACTGATTGATGCAGATATGAAAAATAATCCCATCTAGAACATACACCATAAGGAGATAGCTAACAAATGTATTCCTTTTTATTTGGATATGACTATCTCCATATGTCCACAAATTTAAGTTCCCAAGTGTTTATATGGAGGACATTTCTACTCTCATGGCTTATTCTTTTCATAGAAATAATATTCTGATTCATCCTTGGATACACAATCAAATTAAAATTATTTTAAAATGGAATTCTTAAAATACAATTATTTCATCCACCTTAGCCAAAAAGATTTGCAAAACAGATGTGTAAAATTTACAATTAATCTTCAATTGGATATATACATTTTTATGACCCAATCTGGATGTTACATTCTCTACCAACTACAGTTGCTAGAGCAAGTCCAAGTAAATCCACATAAACCCAGATAAAATGTATTGAGGTAGCCATCTTACACAATCAACTACATAATCAACTTTTTCTTACCACAATGTCAATTCTTGTTGAGGCAATACGGGAAGATATCATTTTCATAATTATTTGACTAGAGGGGAAAGGTACAGGAAATCTGTGTTTAAAGCCGGCCTAATCACCTCAAATTCAAACCTTTATTGTCAATGCACAATATGTGTACAATGAGATTGGATGAGCCTCCCTTAGTGCAGCCCCCCAAACACAAAATAAATCTCCATAACTCATAAGTGGAAAAAAGAAAAATCCCTAACCCAATAGATCATACTAATAGACACACAGTCCTATATACATATATGTGCATAGCATTACATTATATTATATTGCACCAGTGTAGACATGTTACACGTTGTGCTGGTCCTGCAAGTCTATCATACTAAATAGTTATGGTGTTACGTTGCATTCAGAAAGCTGACAGCCCACGGATATTTTTCAGCCTGTTCGTTCAGCTGGTTATGCTTCTATATCTCCTGCCTGATGGTAGGAGAGTAAAGAAGTGCTGACCAGGGTGTGAATCATCCCAAGGATTTTCCTCATCCTGCTAAGACATTGAGTCCTGAGCTGCACTTTGCATATTTCAGGCACACCACTTACAATGATGACATCAGCATTTTTAGGATGTGGTAAGCTTGAGAAATATATGGGACATTTTGTTTTTGTATACCATATTCAGCCTAGTTTTAGAGTATATACTACCATTTTAAAAATTCTTTCCCACATCAGAAGGGCAGAAAAATACCACCGGTATTTAATCTTCTGATCAGAACATCAGAAATATTCTAAAGCAGGGGTGGCCAACCTCGGCAACTTTAAGACTTCTGTGGACTTTAACTCCTCAGCCAGCAAAGTTGGCTGGGAAATTCTGGGAGCTGAAGTCCACAAGTCTTAAAAGTTGCCAAGGTTCAACCCTCCTACGCCCCTACACATCCACACATCCACAGCTGACAGGTTCATTATACTGTTTCCTTTTGGAAGCAGTTTCCCTCTGAAAGTATCCTGCTATTTACCTTTATAGTTTCCTGGCAATGGGATAACCTTGCAATGCAAATAAACCCTCCGTGGTGATACCTGTTTACTTATATGTCTTAGATTTTTTTTTAAAAAATGATAATTTAAGCATTAATCATTATTTCTTGAGAGCCAGTTTTGTGTAGCCAGTGGTTAAAGGCACTGGACTAAAAATTGGGAGAATATGAGTTCTAGTCCTTCCTTAGGCACAATTACAGTTTGGTGGTTTTCTGCCTCTCAGCCCTAGAAAAAGAGCAATGGCAAACCATTTACAAAATTGCATAAACCCTAATATTCTGTTGTCATTTCTTGAAACTAATCAACTGCAGCTCTTCCTTCAAAACAGTCTTAAAAATTGCTGGGTCCAAGTTTTCCAGTTGCTGGCAACAACTTTGCAATTTATACACTAGCATGACCTATCTCCTTTGCTCTTGAATAAAGTCACTAGATAGCTCAAGAGTGTTATTCATACCAAAGGAATCAATTTCCAAAATGCAGGCAGAATCCACAACCTGGGGGGATTATTGAATCCAGTAGATCATAAAAGAAAGGCTGTGTCTTGATATTTGCTCTATAAAGTAATTATTTTGACCCTTTAATATAACTATGTAAAACACTGATACATTCATGTTTAATATTTCATTGTTCCAAAACAATGAAATATTAAACAATGTTTCCTTCTTACTGTATAACATAGGTTTTAACCAAAAACTTCCACACATTTGTCAATAATTTACTAATACTCCATATATCAACAAATCCATTATCAACAAATCCATGATTGAAGTGATTTCCATTTGAACAACAAACAACATTTCATATATTGTTGAACAACAAACTAAACATCTCAAACAGACCTTACTTGGCAACTATGTAGATGTTTCGTGGTTTGAATCTGGTTTAGCTCAGCAGACTAAAAGCATAGTGATCCACACCAGCTGTCTGCAATTACTGTAAGTTCGAATCTCACCAGGCACAAGGTTGACTCAGCCTTCCATCCTTTCTAAGGTAGGTAAAATGAGGACCCAGTTTGTGGGGGCAATAAGCTGACTTTGTATAAATATACAAAAGTATGAAGGCTATTGTTTAACGCATTGTAAGCCGCCCTGAGTCTCCGGAGAAGGGCGGCATATAAATCAATTTTTTTTAAAAAAAAGTGAAAGTAAAGATTGTCTGTTTTCCAGGTATACTTAGTAAAATGAGTGTTATTTCCAAGATCCTTATAAAAGGATATGTTGAATTCTATCAATTTCCTGAAGTCAAAGGACAAGTAAATTGAGATATGAGAATATTGGCGTGCTGGCAAATAACAGCATGGTTGGAAGGATCAGGATGGTGTTCCTGCCCTTGAAAAATATTTTCCTCAACTAAGTGGAAATAAGGGTATACAAATATCTTGCAGGTTCCTAGGGACCCATCTCTAACATGTTTCTTGGGCTCTGGGGAAGTAAGCTGATCTCAGACTAATATTCAATGTTGTCCAATCTTTGAAACTTTTTAGCTTGAGCATAGTCCAGACATAATATGGAATCTACAGGCACTCCATATGTTCTTAATTTGTATTCCATTACTTTTGTCTATAGTGTAATGGTCAGTTAAGACTAATAGTGGCAATTCTGTAGGTAAATACATGATTTTTAACCAGTTCATCATCAATAATCTCCATGCTCTGTGTTCAGTTTTAGGCACCCCAGACTCAAGCCCACTAGCGGATAATTTCATCATTCAAATAAACCTACACAAGCACCCATACACATAGACATACTGGTACTTTTTGAATGAAGTTTTAAAGTCATGAAACATCCATATGCTAACATTAGCAAATTAGAAGATAAGAAGAAATTTCCTTAGAAGTGGGAAGGGGGGAAGGAATAATTCAGCAAAGTAGTAAGACTGGCCAGCATTCCCTTAATTAGACAGATTTTTTGATGACCTTGATAAAAAGGGTCCTATGACACAGTTTGGGTTGGTTAATTTTTTAATCTGCTTATGCATTTATATTTATTTATATTTAAAAGCCTACCATTGGTGAGCTGTTGGACAGCATTACTTAGTCTGTTGTGTGGATATTTGGGTTAACGTGAGGAATTGTGGTGGGTGGGAGTGTGTTTGGGTATTGTTATGTGTGTTGGACCTGGTCTTTGGGTGTTAAGTCAATTTTGCTGTATGGGTATACTGTGTACACACATACAATGACAATAAAGTTATTATTATTATTTGCTTATGTATTCATTTCTGAATAATGCATTTTATAAAAACATTGTTTTTATAAACGTAACCCATGTTTGCTTGCCTTGTTCATTCATTTCGGACTGGATCTTGTGAAAGCTAAATTAAAATTAATGCTACATTTAGACCCTTCTCCTTTCTAAAGCCAGATGTTGGAGACATCATCTTGTTAGTAGGGTTGAGGCACCTGCAACATATGTGCCCGCATAGCTGTAACATTTAATCATTTATTTAAAAAAATATTATTTCTTTACTTATTAAGCATATTTATATGACTGTCCATTTCATTAAACATGATTCTGGGCAGCCTACAACCATTAATTAAAATAATATCACAACTATTGAAACTCCTCAAATTAAAGGCAACATAAATAAGATGAATAAAAACAAGATTGAGGGAGAACACCCATATAAATACAATAAAACCATCATGCAGGCTGGTTAACAAGTTAATATTTTTTTCAAATCTCATGGGATCTCAAGTTAAGATATGAAAATCAAGCAATGGTTCTGGAATGAAATTCAGTGTTTTAGAGAATAGGATGACTTTGTTGATCCAATTGCATCTTTTTTTCTTTTGCTCCAACAACATTGTTCACACTTGGTAAGTCTGTCCATTTCTGCGCAGTTAAGAATTTTTAGTATTTTGGACAGACTTGCCTTGGAGCTCAAGGATAAATGTGAAACACAGTACTATATAATCTGGAAAAATTTTTTACGAATGGCTAGATAAAAGGAGGATAGCCAAGACAAGGTGTAGTGTTGGATAAGAAATACATACGTTATGATGGATAAATATGTATGTAAATGGCATAAATAGGTACAGGTATAGATTAATAGACAAGTATGTATAATTGTGTAGAAATATGATATAGATTGTTAGTATGATGTTATGTATAAATAACGTATAAGGTTAAAGAATTATATTATAATATTAACTTTAACAAAAATTTGTATTAGTTTAAAGTGTTGGAAGATTTTTAGAACCAGTGATATCATATCTATGTTCAAAGTTTTTAATTTTGAATGATTAATAAAAAACTTTTTTAAAATTAAAAAAAAACATTGTTCACACTTAATCCAGATATAAATGCTTTGAAGATTTTATTCTTGCAAACATTCACTTTTTTTTCATGATATGGAATGATTTGTCCCTGACACTGATATGTTAATAGTCACTATTATTTTGAATTGACAGCTTTGAAAGTACAAATTTTCCATTTATTTTGCCTTGCATCCAAATCAGGTGAGCCAAATAAAATTGGAATAGCCATCCACAGAGAGCTACAGTAAGAAATGTGCATCAGGATGAAAACACCATGACTTGCATATTTGTATTCCAACATTAGGACTCGTGTTTTGCCATTTTTTGCATCATCATAATTAGTAGAAGCATTTTTTAAAAACATGTTGTGTACACAGCAATATTCCTTTTTAGTTAATGGAAAAATCTATAAATCTTTTATTGTTACAGTATTGCACATCTTATAGCAGCATAATTTCATACGCACTGTTCTTCATTCCATTAAAGCAGTGGGGCATGAAGTGTGACCTGCCAGCATCTCTTCTGCAGTTCCTATAGGACTTTTGCATTTTGGGGGAGTTGGAAGGGGGAAGAGTTTGTATTTTACAATTTGCAGAAGCTTAACATTCTCAGAATGTTCCCTAACCCTGCCAATTTTTGTAGGAGAGCCCTCGACATGGCAGGAGGAATGTAGTATGACCTTGAATTGATAGATGTTATTCATTACTGGCTTCAAAAATGCAGTATGTAAATATGCCAAGATGAATATACTTGCATGTTTAAATAAAAATGGAGACATTTTAGGGCCAGATGAATGATCTATATAAATGGGTTTTAAAATATAAAAATAGTCAACTTGTGCAAGCAATAGTTCTAAAACGAATTAAGAAATTTATAAAAGCAAATCTGGAATTTGAGGGGAATGATAGCAGTCTGAAAGAGATTATGAAAATAGATCCAGCTGTCATATAGGATCAAGTTTAAAAAAACAATTTACATTTAAAATTTAAGTTTAAAACATTTACACACTCACAAAATATGTAATTTTGATTAATTATTGTTTAATTTACTTACATGAAAGTATTCTAATACTATTACTACTTGGGTGAAATCCCAAAACATCTGGAGTAGCACTTGAACACCATAGGCGTTGACAAAATCACCATTGGTCAACTTTACATGAAAGAGCTTACATTCTGCAACAATACTTTTAACATCATGAAACAACATTTGCCTATCTCAGGTCCTTGGGAAGGACTTGTTAAGTGCATAAAAATGCCAAATCCAGTCTAAACATCTGACTGATTGTGCAATGTACTATAATAACGCAACTCCCCTTCCCTTCTCCCGCCTCTATCCCAGGGAAATGTAACAAGTCAGAAGAATGAAAAACTAGAAATCTCTTTGAAAGATCACTTCCTACAAATAGGAACCTTGTTCGTTGGGTCAGAATTCTCAAATTCAGTTTCAATTACCCCTGCAGGAAAGTTTGAAGATTGCAAAGTGGTGTAATTTTCTGATCGCTTTAGTTAAAAGTTTTTGGGAGTTTCACAGAAATTATCTAGGGATGCCATGTAAAACCTGGTCTCTTAAAAGCTATACTGCTAATCCTTCAGGCTTAAGTACCAAAGTTAAGCCTTTATTATATATAATAGTACAGGTAGTCCTCAACTTACAACCATAATTGGAAACAAAATTTCTAGTGCTAAGCAAAGATAGTTGTTAAATGAGTCACACTCAATTTTATGACTTTTTTGCCATGGTTAAGTGAATCTGTGCAATCTTGCAATCATTAAGCAAATCCAACTTCCTATATTGACTTTGCTTATGAGAAACCAGCTGGGAAAATTGCAAATAGATACCACATGACCCTGGGATGCTGCAACCATACCTACCGGTTGCCAAGCAAATGAAATTTGATCACACGGCCATGGGGATGCTGCAAAGGTTGTAAATGCAAGGATTAGTTATAAGTCACTATAGGTAGTCCTGGACTTATAACAGTTCATTTAATGACCATTCAAATTTAGAACAGTTGCTCAGCTGCTTGGCATCTGAGACCTATTTATGATTGTTGCAGTGTCCTGGAGTCATGTGATCACTTTTTGCAACCTTCTAACCAGCAAAGTCAACGGGTAAGACAGATTTACTTAACAGCCATGTTACTAATGTAACAACGGCAGGGATTCGTTGTGGAAGGAACGGTGGAAGGAAAGGACTTCCACTGTGTCCTTTCCACAACTGTGGAAGGAAAGGAAAGGAAAGGAAAGAAGGGTCGTAAAATAGGGCAAAATTTATTTCGCAAATGTTTCACTTAACAACATAAATTTTGGGCTCAATTGTGGTCATAAGTCAAGGACTACCTGTATTTTCAGTGTCATTGTAACTTTGAACAGTCAGTAAACAAGTAGTTAAAAGTCGAGGACTACCTGCACAGTTGAATGAATAAATATCTTACTGTTACCCTGACAAGAGAAAATTCAACTGCACCAATCTGAATTTAATTAAGGAAATGCCATTCCTTTATGATCCCTAGCATGAATGCACTTCAATTACATGCTAACGAGTGACTCGCCGCAGACCCAAACGTTTACTTTTTATTTTTGGAACTTTTTATTCTAAATTGCCTTTATCAAGAGGATATGGCCATTGCCTTTCCATGATTATTCAGCCAGGCTAGCAATTTGCACATATGTCCTCTACAAAAGAAAAAAAAAATAATCCAGACAAAAAGCAACGAACTGTAGATATTTTTCTGGAAAGAACCGACAGAACCTTTGTAATCACCATCCGGAAGTTTACCAAAGTTTACCAAAGTTAGCGAATGTTAAACTAAATCCATATTTTAGCAAAATCAGTAATACATAGAAAACTAAAAAAATGGACAGTGGAAATAATCAAGAATAATTATTTTAATATGGTTCTCGATTATATTCATCAAGCCAGATGCATCAGACACAAAACCTTATATGCCTGCTATGTATTATTTCTATCTCAACTTTCTCCTCTTTAATCATTCTAACACGTATTAATAGCTGGCAGTTCACTTGCACGCTTGCACAATATTGGCCTGTATTATTGATGAAAATACAGTACTTTAAAGCTGTCATTAATATAGCTAGTGATGCATTCTAATAATCTCATGTAGTTCGTTCCTTTAAAATATTTTGCCAAAGATAAAGATAAAATGTTAGGAACTGTAAAACTCCAGGGCAGAACAACAGAGATTGGAGTAATGCTTCTGTTCTTTGGCTACAGAAGGCTGTAATCACACAAAACACTTGTCATTCTACCTAAAGAAAACATCATCAATAGTTCACATGGACCTCTATTCTAAAAATAGAATAGAATAGAATAGAATAGAATAGAATAGAATAGAATAGAATAGAATAGAATAGAATAGAATAGAATAGAATAGAATTCTTTATTGCCCAAGTGTGATTGGATACACAAGGAATTTGTCTTGGTGCATACTCTCTCAATGTATATAAAATAAAAGATACATTCGTCAAGAATCATAAGGTACAACACTTAATGATAGTCATAGGGTAGAAATAAGCAATCAAATTATATTAGGAAACAGTCAATATAGATCGTAAGGATACAAGCAACAAAGTTACAGTCATACAATCATAAGTGGGAGGAGATGGGTGACAGGAACGATGAGAAGATGAATAGTAGTGCAGACTTAGTGAATAGTTTGACAGAATTATTTGTTTGAAAGAATTATTCATTTAGCAGCGTGATGGCGTTCGGGAAAAAACTTTTCTTGTGTCTAGTTGTTCTGGTATGCAGTGCTCTATAGCGTCGTTTTGAGGGTAGGAGTTAAAACAGTTTATGTCCAGGATTTGAGGGTCTGTAAATACCTTCACAGCCCTCTTTTGGACTCATGCAGTATATAGTATACAACCTGCCTTCCTCAATGGAAGGCAGGTTTTGGTTTTTTTAAAAATTTGATTTACATGCCGCCCTTCTCTGGAGACTCAGGGCGGTTTATAATGTGTTAAGCAATAGCCTTCATACTTTTGTATATTTATACGAAGTCAGCTTATTGCCCCCACAAACTGGGTCCTCATTTAACCTACCTTAGAAAGGATGGAAGGCTGAGTCAACCTTGAGCCTGGTGAGAGTCGAACTTACAGTAATTGCAGACAGCTGGTGTTGATCACTATGCTTTTAGTCTGCTGAGCTAAACCAGGCTCCTACTACCAGGTTGGTAGTAATTGTTTTTTCTGCAGTTTTAATTATCCTCTGAAATCTGTGTCTGTCTTGTTTGGTTGCAGAGCCAAACCAGACAGTTATAGAGGTGCATGTCAGACTCAATAATTCAATTCTGTAGAACTGAATCAGCAGCTCTTTGGGCAGTTTGAGCTTTCTGAGTTGGAACAGAAAACGCCAATTCTTTGTTGTGATGTTTTTGATGTTAGGTGTCCATTTTAGGTCTTAAGATATGGTAGAAACTAGAAATTTGAAGGGCTCTACTGAGACCTTCATTCCAATTGCAGGGCCCCCTTCTTTAATATTCTCCATTTTTTCCCTCTTGTTGCATCATGGTTAACAGTTATTGATAGATGAATACATTTAAAGGAATTACAAAACAATAGACTAGAATGAGCATGACATTTATTGCCATCCCTAATAGTAGGGACTGTGCAGAACAAGCCTGCAAAGGAGCACCAAGATATTAACTAGTGGAGCCATCACATTGCTCAATACAAATGACTTTTGCACTACGGCCCTGTTTTCTAGATGATGGCACTGCCTTGTCACTTTGTCACAGGCAGAATGATGTATTTCTGCAAACTGCTTTGCCTCGCTGAGAGAAGGTGATATATGTTTCAAAACAGTTACAGTTGTTTCATTTGTCTTTTCTTTTTGTTGTGCTTTAACAAAATGGGATGAAAATAGAGGTTCTGGTAGACTATAGGACATTAAAACTGGTGTCTTTTAGTAACATACATTCAAGTGCAATATATTTTAAAATATGCCCTCTGTGACTCTTTTAAGATAGTGAAAGCAATGATAAAATTGACACTGTAACAGCTTTCAAATCATTTTAGCAAAGAGAATAGGTTGTTTTGGTTAAACGGATACAAAAAGTGTCCTACTCCAACTTAAAAATAAATTAAAATTAATTACTATAAATACATTTTATTTTTCCATTGCTCTTCTGGTATTTCAGGTTTGGCGTGGCAATTTAAGAATGCCAATTGCTCTTCTGGAGTAGTAACGTGGTTGGAAATTTCAGTCTTTAGTTAGTAGAGACAGCAGAAACCTTTGTCTAGCATGGTAAGATACAATACAAAAAAGATATGATATATTATCAAACCAAATATCTTTATTACGGTCTTTGACCAGACCAGCCTTGACAATAAAAGAGTTTTCTATGATGGACTAGAAAGAAAGAGAATGGCATAGAGAAAGGGGCATTCATATTCTTGCTATCTCTCCAATCCATTGTAAATGCTTGATAACCTATGGTCCTGTTGGGTCATCATTTCAGAGATATTTTATTCGCTAAACAGAGAAACAGAAAGATCACAAGTGGGCAAAAAAACAGTGGGAGCGAAAGCAACTTCAAACTGTCTTCCTGTTCTGACCTAGGCTTCCTGAGTCAGTAAAACACACCAGTAGTCCCAAAAATCTCTATTTTTACACCTGTGAATTCTGTTCATTCACAGATGAGTCCCAAATAGTTGTAAAGAGTCCTTCGGAATAAGGCTGATATTCACCCACCTTTATCTCCCTTGACACACTGCCAAAGACCTAATTGGCAAAGCCACACAGAGTCCAGAATCAAACAGAGCTTCAGACTTTAAACTGCACAGAATTAACAACGTTCCTTCTTGCAAAGGCCCACGTGCTTTTGCTCCTCTTTTAAGTCTTATGGGAGGGGCCAATCATTTCCAAGCCCTACTCCCGAGTCGTCCCTTTTGTTTTAACTGTTCTTGCCTTTTGGCAACTCTGCGCACGCACGAACTAGGAACGGGCTCCCCGTTCCTCTGCCTCGCTGAGGTCCGACTCTGGAGGCTCCAGAAGCAGCACGTACCTCCCAGATGTCCCTTTCTCTGCCTCTGATGCAGAACCCTCATCCGAGCCTTCCCCAGACTCTAGGACTGGCCCATGGTCCTCCGCAACCTCCTCACTGCTGACTCTGCTGCCAGCTCCACAGGCTGCTGGTGGACCACAACACTTCCATACTGGGAGGGAGCAACAGAAACCAACCTTCCTTCCTTCCTTCCTTCCTTCCTTCCTACCTACCTACCTACCTACCTACCTACCATCTCATATTGGGTTCCATCATTGTGAATATAACCATTCTCAATTCTACATTGAAGATTCCTAAAGGAAATTTGAATAAATTTGGCATGCTAGTTGGGGTCTGACATTAAATGTCTGATGTAATGATGGATTTCCCCTTGAATAATGCTGACCAAGGAAAATGTTTTCAGAAAATGCTGGCTTCCTTGGCCAAGAAATGGAGATGAGCACTGTGTCCTAGAGTCAGACATGACTGGACAGGGAAACCTTTACCTTTTAATCACAGAAGGATTCCATCAGTTGCTCATTGGAAGGTCTTCTTTGGCACCAAA
The DNA here is from genome assembly GCA_012654045.1 of Ptyas mucosa. Taxonomy (NCBI): domain Eukaryota; kingdom Metazoa; phylum Chordata; class Lepidosauria; order Squamata; family Colubridae; genus Ptyas; species Ptyas mucosa. The sequence continues at coordinate 329,412 of WNWU01000056.1, read as the reverse complement.
AGATGACTTTTGGAAGAGGCAATTATATTCTCCGATGTTCTTCCTGAACTTGTTGATAATAGGTTCATCATTATTATATAAATTGAGGAAATTGTGATTCTGAAGAAGTGAGCCCTTTTAACCTCTATTTCTGCATCTCTCCTCCTCCTTGCCACATCCTGACTACATTTGGTGTCCTCTATATTGGCCAACAGAGAAGGAATGTAAAACTAGCACAATGTAATATTTCTGCTGATGTCGATGCCATAGCATTCCCATTCCTTGGAGAAACCATTAATGATAATGGCAACAAAAGTTTTAGTACTAAATAGATTTTGGCCAGTGCCTAAACATGTTAACCTAGCATCCATCCATTCATTGTTCAGAGCATTAAAACTATCAAATGATGATGATGATGATGATGTTATCCATTCAGTCATGTCCACCCCTTGGTGATTCTATTGGCCATGTCTCTCCACATCTTCCAAACTTGCCTTACTTCTTTGAGTATTTTTGTGCTCTGGCTGGGTCAGCTTTGATAGTGATCCCAATCATAGAGAAGATAAAAACAAGATTTCATCCAAGCATGCACAGAAGACAGATATGCCTTGAATCCATATTCGGAGTGTTGAGGGCTGAATTGAATTCTCAGTTGTGTTGACAGGACTACCAAATAAGCGCAACATTCAATTGACACCAGAGACAGCAGTTAAAGCCTGTGACGATTACATTAAAGAAATTGAAAGCTATGAAAGTGAATGAACCCTAAAGGAATGTTAAATTCACCATCACCAAAGAACTCTGATAGGCAGAGAGTTTAATGAGGTGATAACATTCATGGGCCAGCTTTTATTTTAATGTCACAGAGGCCATCACACCATTCAACTCATCCTGCCAGCATTCTCTGTGGAATGAAATGAAGCTGCAGCATTATACGAGGGCTCAGTGAAAAGTAATGCGTCCATCTCCATAATTTTAGTTTCAACAGGGACATTATCACAAACAGAACAGGAAAATAATCTGTGAAATCAGACCTTTTGTGATCTCTATTTACTTCTCAACACAAAAAATCACAAATGGTAGATAAGCTATTTAAACCATCACAAAAGAATTCAACACTCTCTTTTTAGTTGTGTCCTGAGTCCTGACAATCCTTTCTACTTCTTCACTGTAGTCAAACAGATGGCCCCAAAGGTATTTCCTCCATATATAATATACAGGGAGCCAAATCTATATGGTGTGGTGCCTGGGTTTTAAAATGCCTCTTGAATAGTTTGTGACATGCAAAGTCCAGTGTTGTCATATAACAATAAAACATTCTTTGTGTATTTCTGACCTCTGCTTAATCATTGTTTCAATACTTGAATGTTGCAATGTAATGCTCTGACTTCATATTGGTATTAGGTTCAAGGAATAATATTTGTGTCTCAGTACAACTGTAATCATGAGTTTTCCTGACAAAGCCTGGATTTTTCATTATTTTTCTGCAAGTAAAGCTTCGTGATAATATTTCATGAACTGATGATTCATTTCTTGGTCTTAATGTTGATTTCATATTTTGTCAGCCATCCGGATGCCGTGAGGAAATTCCTCGCTTTCATTCTCATAATGTGATAAATATTGCTGGCAAATTTCAGCTCCTAAACCTTTTATTTCTGTCACAATACGCATAGAAGGAACCCATCTTGTACAAATCTTCTGATAGCACAGGATATCAATAATGTGACCCACACATTCCTATGAAATGACAGCAATTTCTCTTTGTATCCAAAAATTATCCTTAATCACTTCATCAGTCTCTCTCATGTGAAACCTGTCATTGCTGTCACAAATAGTTCATTATTCATCAAACAAGTCAAAAAGGGTAATTATTTTGGCTCAGCAATTTGGACTCTTTGGAGATAGGTTTCTTCTATATTTGGTTCTGGAGGGGGTTACACTACCCCAGACAGACAGGTATGCAGTGTGGGGGTCGCTCTAAACTTGCAGCTCCTGTTCAAAGACCAGGTAGCAGCCATGGCTAGGACATTCGCACACTTTTGGGTGGTGCGCCAAAGGTGCCTACATCTGGACCAGGATGCTCACAGTAACTCATGCCCTTGTAATCTCTCATTTAGACAAACATGGGATTGTCCTGAAAATCATTCGGAAACTTTAATGGTACAGCATGCAGCATTAGTTAACACCACTTCTGCGTGAGCTGCACTGGTTACCAGTGTGTTTCTGGGATGCAATTCAAGGTGGTGATACTTACTTTTAAAGATGGCTTGGAATTGGGGCGGGAGGGATCCAAGAGTCTCTGACTCTCCAATCTAGGAGATTGGGCATGCTGCAGATCCCATCAGCCAAAGTGTATGGGCTGGTGGGAACTATAAGACATGCTTTTTCTACAGTGGTTCCTACTCTATGGAATATTGTCTCTTCAGAGATTACAATGCCCCAACCATCCTGCTAGCCTTTCATAAGGCCCTAAAAACTTAACTATGTTCCCAAACCTGGATGCTAAATGTGTTAAGGGCCCTGTTTCCTGGCTGTATTGCCAGCTGGCCAAGTATCTCAGTTACTATGTATATTAATTTTGGATGTTTCTATTGTTTTTTTATTTTTTTAAATATTTTTAGTATTTTAATTGTAATATATGTTTTGAATTGTAAGCCACTCAGAATCCTTGACTAAAATGGTGGGCTGTAAAAATTGACAAACAAATGCAAAATATTCACTTAACATAGTCATCACTGTAAACAGCCTATTTTCAGCAATGAATTTCAGCTGGAGGGACACTTTTGGAAGATAAAAAGTTGATTACATCACATGGTTTAAAGTCCACTGATGAATACAGACGGAAGGCTTCCATTTCACAAACAACAGCAACACAACCTTTTCTTGTAACAACTTCCCACTAAGTGAAGGACAAGATTCTAAAGAATTTATCAGAGCTTCCAGCATACCAGTTGCTGTCATCTGTCAATGACTTATAACACTGGAGGCATTACATTTCATTCAACCTCTTTTATTCAATTACAGAAGCAAAAGAAAAGCAGTCAAATCTGTGAAGTGCTTCCCAAGGCTGATTAGATTTCCTGTACTGGAATTTCTTTTCAATTTGTTATTCTGCTTTAATGCAGTGATTCAACTGAAGTTTCAATCAAACCTACTCACTCTTTAAAGCTTTTGCATAGCCCTAGAGGATAAATTATTTGAGACTCTCTCTCTCTTTTTCTTTGCTGAAGAAATATACCTAGACAAATTTTAGCATGAAGATCACACACAAACAGAGGAATCATAATTCAAATATTCTCTATCTCTCCCACTGCATAGGCATGAAATTTTCTGATGTGTTAAAGTGGCCAACTGGCTACTCATGTCAACATCAACATCAACATCAAAGAGTTTATTACACCATTCAGCATCTACTTCCTGCTCCCAATTCACCTCTGTCTATATGAAGAAGGCAAGCTACAACAAAATTGTTTGGAAGTTCTGCAAAGTCAAACAGCAACAGAAAATCTGTGGAATCAGCAAATTGCCTTCTGATTTCTCTGACATTCAGTGGCAACTGATTTGCTTTAATGTGTTTTGAGATTTGATTCAAAGATTAAATATGATGAGTCAGTCAAATGTTCTTTAAACTGAATCATGTCTTTGCTTTAGATTGTCCTGTTGTTATTTTAGATTTATGTGTTAGTATGTTTCACATGCTATCAAGTATACTTTACTTCTACAGCTGGCACATTCCTCTAGAGGTTGCACCTTGCTTGCTTTTCCATTCCAGCATCTAGCAGGTTTTGTGAATACACACATTTCAGCACAAATAGATTGGCTTGACCCTAATGAAATTCTTCAGAAGCCAGATACTTTTCAGGTTGAGGGAGTGATAGTACAGGCCCCCATCCCACTTTATAGGAAGCTGAGTATTTCATGGTTGAGCTCACAGCAAGACAAATTACTTCATGTGAGAAGCTTACTACCGGGGTCTGATGAAATGGATTGCTTCTGGGTTCAGTACAAGGATTGCTTACTACCCATACTAAATAATGTTCAGTTGAAAGAAAAGGGATCATTTACATTTTCAGTGAGAACTTAACACGACGTATGAAAAATACACCAAAAAAAGTAAAATATTCAGAATTGCTGAAAGAAAATTCTGATACCACATACCAACATGTAAATCAAAAGCTTTTACATTTTCAGTGTAACCCCACATCAATTTGCACTTAGGTTTTATCCAGATGTGCACAGCCTTGGAATCTGACAGAGGTATTTTTCCTTGGGCTGTCATATTATGCATCCTTCTTAGTACACCTGTCAGTCAGCACATCAATGTGAGCCAGCATTGGCTGGCAGCCGCCAGCATTGGCGGCTGCCAAAAAGACTAATGCAGTCCTAGGCTGCATCAACAGAGGGATAGCATCAAGTTAACTTGTATTAGTATTAGTGCCACTTTATACTGTACTGGTGAGACCACACTTGGAATATTGCATCCAGTTTTTGCCACCATGATAAAAAAAGAAAAAGAGTAACAAAGACTAGAGGATAAAACATCCAATAAATGGTTGCAGGAACTGGGAATGTTTTGTCTAATGAAGAGAAGGACTAGAAGTGACATATAATAGTCTTCCAATATTTGAGGGGCTGTCACAGAGGAGAGGGAGCTGACCTCCAAAGCACCTGAGGGCAGGACAAGAAGTAATCGATGGAAACTTATCAAAGAGAACTAGGGAGAAATTTCCTAACAGTGACAACAATTTATCAGTGGAATGGTTTCCCTTCACAACTTGTGGATGCTCCATCACTGAAGGTTTTTAAGAAGAGTATGGCATAGTGTCTTCTGATTGAGCAGAGGGTTGGACTAGAAGGCCTCAACAGTCACTTTTAGTTCTGTTATTTTATATCCCAATGTGTTTACATAAGAGTTCCTTTTTATCCTTTTCTGAGTTTGACTGACATTAGCAAACTCTTCAGGCATAAATAATGAAGGTAGGATTCCTCTGACAGGAAATTTACTCATAAGGCCTTCAGAGGGTTATTTCCCTCCTGGAGACTTTTATTTTATCTTACAAGAGATGTAGAAGATCTAAGTTGTAAATGGGCCGAGACATTGTTTTTTCTAAGAAAATGTGATCCTTGACTATGGCTGACGCAAATCAGATGCCTGATGATTTACCCATTTAGTGTGCATAATGTTTTGTTCAACTCAGATGGCCAATGAGGTGTCCCTTTCTAATATGTATCTTGACAGAAACTTTCACATAGTACTTTTTCTTGAAAAAAAGCTCCTGTCTGCAAATCAGGTCAAGCCTGATTTGTCAACCTGTCACAAAAATAATTATTAGAAACTTATACTCCTATATAAATACTTTAGAGTCAGCAGAAAAATGACAGAATGGAAACCTCCACTCTCTGTGTATGCATTTGCATGTATATGAAAGCTTTCTACATAGAATGGCCTTTGAAAAGCACTGAGGGACTTAAAGCAAGTATAAAATACTTACTTGAGTTGGAATATTGCCAGAGGCTAAGCACTGAGTATACACTGCAACTGATTTGCTCTACCGAGCCATTTATTGCCAGGATCAATTCAAGCATAAAATGGCTCATGGCACTATAAATTTAAGAAACATTTTCTTCTGCATTTTTCACTTTTCATATTTCACTTAGAATCTGAAGTCTTCGTACTTGATTCCTTGTATTTACAAAGTACTAGAAATAGCTATTAATTATCAGGGTTTTTTCTTTCATGTTTTCCAGAATTACAAGGAGTTTTGTTGTTATTCCCATTGTTCTTCAATCCTTCCCTAATTCCAGCTTTTGATTAGAAATTGCTGATTAAATTTTTTTTATATGAATATTACATTTCTTTTTTCTCTATGTTGTTAATAGGTTTTTTATATTTGATATATATTATATTTATGCATACATACACACATATACATACATACATACACATACATACATACATATTGTAAGCAATCTTGAGAAATGGATATATATAACATTTTTAGTAAAAAATAATACAGGTAATCCACAATTTACAACTGTTTCTTTAATGACAGTTTGAAGTTATGGTCTTGGAAAAAGTGATTTGTGACTCGTTCTCAAAGTTACAACCGATAGTTGCAGCATCTCATGGTCATGTGGTCATGATTTGTGCACTTCACAGCCAGATTCCAACAAGCAAAGTCAATTAGGTTCTGGGTTCACTTAACATCTGTGTGATACATTTAACAACCAGGAGAGGAGAGGAGAGGAGAGGAGAGGAGGGGAGAGGAGAGGAGAGGAGAGGAGAGGAAGGTAGAGGAAATTGAGACCGTAACTATAATGTGGCTTATTTTGATATATTAATAGCACTTAGACTTATATACCTCTTTACAGTGCTTTACAGCTCTCTCTAAGCAGTTTACAGAGTCAGCATATTGCCCCTAACAACCTGGTTCCTCATTTTACCCACCTCTGAAGGATGGAAGGCTGAATCAATCTTGAGTCTGGTGAGATTTGAACTGCCAAATTGCAGGCAGCCGGCAGTCAGCAGAAGTAATCTGCAGTACTTTTTTTTAAAAAATTATATTTATATGCCGCCCTTCTCCGGAGACTCACGGCGGCTTACAATGCGTTAAGCAATAGCCTTCATACTTTTGTATATTTATACAAAGTCAGCTTATTGCCCCCACAAACCAGGTCCTCATTTTACCCACCTTAGAAAGGATGGAAGGCTGAATCAACCTTGAGCCTGGTGAGATTAGAACTCGCAGTAATTGCAGGCAGCTGGATGTTAAATGCTGCCTTAATAGGAGGCATTAGCCTGCTACACCACTCAGGCCCCTTCACTCTAACCACTGCACCACCAAGGCTCATGGTGGTGGCTCAATAATTCAATACTATTGATCCACTGGGCTCTCGTGGGGGATAAAAATCCACAACTTAATATGAAGTCTTATCCATCCTCCACCTTTGTTTTTACCAGGAGATATTAGGAATCAAACATCTCCTGGAAAAAATACGTATCATAGAATATATCCTATTACATGTTTGTTGTTAATGTTAGCTCACACAGCTCCTACTCTGTCCCTATTAATAGCATTCTATAGGGACAGCAGTGACAATAAATCTGGCTGGGGGAAAATTAGGCTTATTTGTTATAAGAACAGTCCTGTTGGATCACATCAAGGCTCCTCTTAGTCTGTTATTTTTTCTTATAGAGGCTAATCAGATTCCATTGAGATGCTTTCAAACCATAAATCTTCAAGATTAATAGCTATTCATAAATCTGTCACCCTATCCCTTTAAACTCATTCAAGTTAGTGGCCATCACCACTTGTTATGGTAATGAATTCCACAGGTTAATTAAGTGCTGTGTGAATAAGAGTGTCCTTTTTCTGTTAAAACTGCTTCTGATTAGCTTCACTAGAATATTCCCCCACCCAAGTGTATTGTGAAATTGGGAGGAAGAATATCTCATCTCTCTCCATCACTCTCTCCCCATCCTGTATCTTTTCTAGTAAGGGTATACAGCAAAGAATTTAATTTCCCTGTTAATTTCTATGTATCTTCATTGAGTAGCCCTCTCACGTTTGTACCTTCTAATGGCCCAACTGTTTTCCAGCCAAAATTTAATTAATTCTTATTGTCCTCTTTATGCTTTTTCCATCTGCTTTTCAAATTTCCTTCCTTCCTTCCTTCCTTCCTTCCTTCCTTCCTTCCTTCCTTCCTTCCTTCCATCCATCCTTCCTTCCTTCCTTCCTTCCTTCTTCTGCTGTTGCTACAGTCCAGAAAGCTCAGTATAACAAAATTGCATAATCATAATTTGGAACCGAAAGATATTCCATCAGAGTGTTTCCTGAGTCCTTGAGATTAGAAACTTAATTATTCCACTTTTAAAAATGTGTCATTTTCAATAAAAATAGAATCCTGTTTTGAAATATTGATATTCATTTATATAATCTTTGACCATGTTGTAGTTTAATCTATTCCAATTTTATTCTGTGATTGCTATGATAATATGGAAATCATTAAAATTAATGAGACAATATCTTACAATATTTTAACTTCATCATTGAAATGTGACTAAAACAGGCATGATTATTAAAAACAATGTTTGTTGGCATTGGGAGGATAGCAAGGTTAGACTTGAGCCAGATACTGAAAAGATTGTATAGTTTTCACTTTTACCAAAATGTGTATTTTTATTTATTGCAAACATCAGAAACCACTTAGAAGACTTTATATGGTTTATAAACATACAAACATAAAACAGATCTCATAAATACCTTCCATTAAAATCATATCACTTCCAGTCCAAGAACTCTATATTAGTATAGTGGAGGCCAATAATGTATGATATATTGTTAGGAACTCCTAGCTTAGAGTTCTGACTTACGATCCTATTACCCATTATTACCTTTAAATTATTGTGTACCAAAGCTCATTACTAATGTAACTTGTCTGAAACTCTTTTTTTCTTCCGTTCAGACTGCCTAGACCAATCACTTTTCAGAAGTGGTTTGACATTGCCCCCTTCCTAAGGCTGAGAGAAAACGACTCACCCAAGATCACCCAGCTGACTTTGTTCCTATGGCGGTACTAGAACTCAATGTCTCCCGGTCAGCTAGGTGACTTTGAGACAGTCACTTTCTCTCATCCCAACCCACTTCAGAGGGTTGTTGTTGTGGGGAAAATAGGAGGGAGGTTATGTAATATATACACCTTGAATTATTCGTAAAAATAAAAAAATAAAAATAATAAAGGGAGGATAGCAGTGGTGGGTTGCTCCTTGTTCTGTCCGGTTCTTGTGAACCGGTAGTAAAAGTGGCAGGAGGCTCCACCCACTCACCTGGACATCATAATGGACAATCTGCGCATGCACAGACGTTTCAGTTGCAAACCGGTAGTAAAGGTAAGTAGAACCCATCCCTGGGGGATAGGTAGGTAGGTAGGTAGGTAAATAGATAGATAGATAGATAGATAGATAGATAGATAGATAGATAGACAGACAGACAGACAGACAGACAGACAGACAGACAGACAGATATCATCCTGCAGAGAGACTAAGGTCTTTGCCTCAGTTTTTCTATACTGTTTATCAGTATGGCTTCATTATATTTAGCAACACATCACTATTGTTTATCTATGTTTGTGTGCATGTCTTATTAAATATATGAACATTGAGCAAATATGTAGAGCTCTTGAACCTATTTATCTAAGCGGGGAGACGAGTGATTGACAAAAACCACATTGGCAATAAGATTTTTAAAAAACAACTTTCATTCATTCATACAATAAGGCAGTCATGTCTCAACAATGTTTTTTTTTAAATTTATCTGTGTAATGAAAGCCAGAATAAATCAATCCTTTATTAGATCTTTATCAAGAGAATGGAAAAAGAGGAAATACAAGATTCCAGAACCTAAGATTTTGAAAATTTCCTTTAATGTTTTCATGAAATATATTTTAATGGTTTCCACACAATTAAGATTGTGTTAAATGTGAAAGGGTAGAACATTTCCTTTAAAATCTTGATAGTTAGCCATGCATGGAATATCCCTGTCCCTTCCCTTTACTTATGTAATGTGAGAATTATTGGAACTGTTCTTAACGTTATTGCTATTTAAAGTTATTTAAATAGCTTTAAATAGCAATAACATTAAGAACAATTCCAATAATAATTACATTCAGTGTAGTTTGCAAAATGATATTCAATACATAAAAATCAATAAAAATTGTCCACATAACAATGAATGGTTTTACACAATATAGCCAAGAAACAAACAACTCAACATAAAAACAAGAAAAACCAAGAGCCTTGGTAGTACAGTGGTCTAAAGCACCCTGTTATTAACACCAGCTGCCTGCAATTACTGTAAGTTTGAATCTCACCAGGCTCGAGGTTGACTCAGCCTTCCATCCTTTCTAAGGTAGGTAAATTGAGGACCCAGTTTGTGGGGGCAATAAGCTGACTTTGTATAAATATACAAAAGTATGAAGGCTATTGTTTAGCGCATTGTAAGCCGCCCTGAGTCTCCGGAGAAGGGCGGCATATAAATCAATTTTTTTCAAAAAAATTCAAATTACCACTAAAATTTCTCCAAAAGACTTAAAAGTCCTCTTTGGCAATAAAAGATAAACTAATAAGCTTTTCCAGGAAAGATTTGCAATATTCTTGAATGCCAAGATCCGGCCCGTTCCTATACATTCAATATACAACTTATCACACGGCATGGGAAATGCTTCATAGCTACTAAGAAGACCTAAATCTCAATAAATATTGTAAAGCAGCAGACCTATAAAAAGGAGGTTAGTTAGACATTTAATAGATTTTTTTTTTACTTCTTTCTTTTTATTTCTTTTTCTTCTTCTTTTTGCCCTATTTTTTGGTATATTACTCCGTGTTGAATTTCCTTCATTGATCTATTTTGTAATTATTAACATTTTATAAATTAAGATCTGAACTTATCACACAACAAAATACTCTGATCCAATTTGTTTCACCGTTATCTTCAACTTTGAATGAAAAAAAAAATCAAATAATTCACCAAATTCACCACTACCGCAAATCAAATAATTCTTGTTTGCAATATTGATTTTCTAAATTATAATTAATATTGATAGAATACATTTTTCTTCTCTGCTCTTAACATCTATCTTAGCCATCTGCATAATAGAATGCTAATAATTTCAAATTAATGTAGCATAATTTCACTGTATTAAGACAATATGATGTATAAAACAACAGGATCGGTATCAATACAAAGGATAAAAAGATATTTTTGACTATCAGGACATTGTCATCAGCATAGCACACATTATTGTTGTTTCTTCTTCCAAATTTGAAGCCGTGCTCATCATATTCCAATCTAGCTTCCTTAATATGTATTCAGTATATAGACTGAATAAATCTGAATATTACTGAATAAATAAAGGGGAGTATTCAGTCACATTATTTTGTCAACCTGGAGTCAGTCTGTTTCACCATGTTTATTCGTGCTGTGGCTTACTGACTTGTATATAAATTTCTTATGAAGACAATGAGATGTTTTGGGATTCCCATTGTTCTTACTGTATTGTGCACGGTACAAGGAAATTTTAACCTAAAATTTCCTGACAGACCCATCTCTTCATTCCAAAAACCTGAATCCAAATACCTGGTGCTCAGGAACAAGCCAACACAGGGCAATATATTAATATATATATATTCCTAGCTACTTCCAACCTATATTTCCTACATTTCCCATGTGTTTATTTTGATCTAGTACATACATTTCCCACCTGTGTTATACTGTTTACACTCAGATTTACTGAACTTCAAATACAGCAATGGCATTATCTGTTCAGCCCATATAAAGAGTATTCTTTAAACAGACAAAATAGCTCATCATTGTAGCTTGATGATAGCTTGTGTTCCCTACAGACACTGTTTTGAATTTTCCTATTTATTCTCAGAAAATTTTGTATTCATTTCGATTCAGCACATACTACTATATGTATAATCCTGTATTTCAGTTTATGCTTCTATTATATGTCTTGGCGCTCTTTAACATAAGCAAAACTGTGTGAAGCTAGGAAATACAAATTTCAAGTTGTGACATGTTTCATATTTGGATTGCTAGCATACATAGAATGAAGAATCATAGCTCACCTTCTAACAGGATTTTCAGTTAATATATAGCCCACTAAATAAACTGTGTCTTTAAATGTGTTGCACCATGCAGAACTCAAATGTATAGAAGATCAGTAGTGCAGTCTTGTTATATGTAAAGCATATAACACAGAACAGTTCTCAATACATGCTCTTCAAAATATTACAATGTGATAATAATCCTTTTAGATGTCTATGGAGATTCTCAGTCATCCAGTTGTCCTAGTTGTCCTAACTAGAACTTTCTTGTCCTAAAAACAAGAAAGTCCTAACTGGACTTTCTTGTTTTTGTCTGAAGACGTTTTGCTTCTCATCCAAGAGGCTTCTTCAGCTCTGACTGGATGGTGGGGAATGGAAGGATTTATGTTCCTTGCAGACAGCTGGTCATTTGCATTCTTTTAGAGAATTCTTGAGGCCACTTGAAGGTTTATCTGTGTCCTCAGGGTCACCTGAGTAGTGCAAATGGGTGTGGAGCCCAGTTCACCATCCATTCAGTGTTGAAGGAACTTCTTGAAGCGGAACGTCTTCTAAGAAAAACAAGGAAGTTCAGTTGCCTCTTGAAAAAGCACCTTTGGGGATCCCTTTAGAGTTATTATAATTCCTTCAGCCATAACTATGATTAGTGATATTTTTCAAATGCTGTTACTGGTGCATTTAAGAAAAATTGCTAGATAACAAATGGAAGGGATATCAAATCCCTTTGATACAGATTTGTTTTCATTATTTCAGTTTCTCATGAGTTATAGTGACAGAAATAATGGTTACATTCTTTCTTTAATGCTCTAATATACTAATTAACTAACAATACAACATTTTTTATTCTGATTCCTATTATAATAAAGAAAGCGAGAAAGATAAAATACAAATCAGGAACTCTATATAATTTATCTTTTGTAAAATATTGTTGCTAAAAATTAGAGAGATAGAAATTTGTAAAAAATAATAATAATAACCTTAGGGTTATAAAATATTTAATACAGAAATGGATTTTGTTTCCTTTTGCTCTCTCCATAATAAATAGCAACATATTCCTCTGGATAGAAATGCTTGTACTTTGTGATTTTTTGCACCATTAATTGTTGCCTATGGCACAATGCCCTTGTCATTCTGCAATCCAACTCCTTTTAGAACTGCTGTACTTGGTTTCTATTGTTGATTCATCCTTCTATATTGTTCCTGATCTTATTTCTGTGAAGTAATTCTCTGAATAAATCTAAAGATCACGTTAGTCATTTAAAAAATTATAACCTATGAGCAAGATGAACATTCCTTAGTCCTTAGATTTTACCCCATTTTAACATGACAGTTCGTCATACAACTATATATAGACATTTTATTATGCATTTTATAGTTGATCAGAAGCTGAAATTCTGTTCACTACATATTCGATGCTGGCATACTCTGTATGCTACTAATGTTTTTTATTTATTAGCAATAGATCCCCATTTTATGATCCCACTGATAATTGGATATGGATATATCTATTACAAACTTGTATCTATTTTAAATCATAACTTCATAGAATGAACTCTTCTTAAATCAATTTCTTCTTCAGACCATAAAATAAATCTCTTCTTCAGATGAAGAAGTTCAGGAAACACTGATATCTATCTGAGAGTAGCTGAGAAAAATCTGTGTCCTGACTGATCCTGATTCCCAAGAGCAATAGTACATAAATGCTGAAAGTCAAGAGATCTGTATCTGTATCTAACTTACAGATGCAGCCAACTCAGGAAGAGGGAGAAAAAAACAAAGTGATGAGAGGCATCCATAGAAACCTGATGCTTTCATGTGTGACACTATTTTCATCATTTGTCCCTCATCCCACCCTCAACTCTCCCTGCATATGTCTTTGGAAATGATCCATATCGGATCCAAAGGTGGAATGAAAGAAGGGAAGGAACAGCACAGATTATAAATATATTCCATGTTAACTGCTGGAGTCAACACGTTTCAAATCTATAAATTCTTATTGTGAATAGCACTTGAAATTTTAGACTGCCTCTCTGATTGCATTCATTTATTACAACTCTTCCCCATTGTTTGTTCTGATATATTTAACTCCCTGACACTGCCTGGTTATAAGTATGGCACCTGATATGACCTGCTCTGTTCATGGGACTTTCTGAATTTGACAGCAAGTACCTGTATTTGTCTGTGTTGGAAGAATCCTGTGGACAATAGATTGGCAAGAAGATATAAAATGACCTGGTAGATATTCATAATTTACCATCTCTTCTTTCGCCAAGTCAATGGCGAAAGAAGAGATGGTAAAAAGATGAGTTTAAGGCAGTACAATTCATGCTGCTACACTATAGAGCAGTGATGGCGAACCTATGGCACGCATGTCACAAGTGTGGCACACAGACCCCTCTCTGTGGGCATGTGCGCTGTTGCCAGCTGCTCTTCTGGTTTCCGGCATGTCAGCCAGCTGGTCTTTGCGGGTGCTGGAGCACTGGGAAATGGCCTGAAAACAGCCTGAAAACGGCCCCCAAAATGCCCCCAAAACAGGGCATTTTGGGGGCGGTTTTTTTGGGCCGTTTTCAGGCCATTTTTGGGTTGTTTTACTTTGCAGGTGCTGGAGTGGCCAGCTGGTCTTTGTGGGCACTGGAGCACTGAAAAACAGCCTGAAAATGGCCCAAAAAACTGCCTGAAAACGGCTAAAAACGGCCAAAAACCAGGCATGCATGCGCCAGCCAGCTGGTCTTCAAATTTCCAGTGCTCCAGTGCATGCACCACGCACATGCATGTGCGTTCCGGTTTGGGCACTTGGTGCCAAAAAGGTTTGCCATCACTGCTGTAGAGGTAGCAGGTCAGCAATTTCAGTCTGAATATTGCTTGCAATTATGATTTAGATTTATTTCTTCCAATAGTTTAATCTATTTAATCAGTTTCTGGAGCCTTTTCTTTTCCGACTGGACATCAAAACAAAATAATCATTTTTATTTTCAACCTTCCTCCAGGGGCCTCATTAGACATATAATCCTATTCTCCAATCTTTTCCCCCAAAACTGTGACTGAATTGGAGTTATAGAAACTAGCTCTTATTTATGAGGTGTCCTGGCTTAAACAAGTTCAAACATGGGTCTCCACAGTCCTTGATTAATACCTTAATTATTTTAGATTGGCTCTTTCATTCTCTCTCATTTCAATTTATTCATTTCAATTTCTCCAGATTTGCTTCCCATGCATACATTTATTAGAAAAAAGTGATATCAAAGTAACAAGAAATATCAGCTTTAGCTTGAAACTTTAGAAGAAGAGAAATATATAATTTATTTTAAGTATTAGCTCATAGTACATTAATCCTTCTAAGACTGCAGTTCTATGAATCATCACTTTAGAATAAGTCCCACTGAACTTGCTTGGTTTTATTTCAAAGCTAACATGTTTATGACGACAACTGTCCTTGCTATTAATAAACTGACAGTTCTTTTCAGTATTAAATGACTGGATGAGAAAAAAAATTAAATGTATTGAAATAAGTTACTTAGATAACATTCTAACCAATTAATGCCAAACTGAAACTAAAAATACATCTCATGCCTCATAGCTTCAAGAAGAGTGTTATAAATAGCATATATAACAAATATTTTTATCTCAGCTGAATTACCTAATTATTTTTGGGAGATGCTGTGTCATATTCGGTGTGCTTTCATCAAATGCATCTAATACAGATACACAACCTCACTCAGTCCCCACCACAACTGGGACTGGCAACTCAGTTGTTAAGCAAAGCAATTGCTAAATGAAACTGTGATTGTGTTTATGACATTACTTTGTCTTTCCTTTGCTTACAGAACTGTGAAGGTTTTATGTAAATGCAAGGATTGGTTCCAGAGTTACTTGGAACCAACAACTTCTGAAGGCAGGCCTTTCCACTGGTTGA
The DNA here is from genome assembly GCA_012654045.1 of Ptyas mucosa. Classification (NCBI taxonomy): domain Eukaryota; kingdom Metazoa; phylum Chordata; class Lepidosauria; order Squamata; family Colubridae; genus Ptyas; species Ptyas mucosa. The sequence goes on along the minus strand of WNWU01000056.1, from coordinate 313,915 downwards.
TTGTTTTCACCGTTGGGAATTTAATTCCAGGCTGCTTCTCTCCTTGATTAATTTTCCTCCATTGTTTCTTGCCTTGCCTTTGGAAAATAGGTTGACTCCCTCTTCTTTGTGACAGTGCCTCAAATACCAAAGAATGAGATAAGATTTGTTTGGATGATCTATTTTTGACAAACCTATGTTGGCTTCTGGTTATAACTTTATTTGATTCTAAGTATTCGCAAATCTGTTTTTTATATTATCTTTACCAGGATCTTCCCAAGTATTGATGTTGGACTGATAAATCTGTGGTTTCTCAGATTTGTTCCCTCCCTCCCTTTTTTAAGGGAACCATATCGGTTCTTTTCCAGTCCTCTAGTAGCTCCCCAGTGCTCCAGGATCTCTGAAAGTTGTGGTTTAATGATTCTGAGATAACATCTGCCAGCCCCTTCAAAACACTAGAATATAATCCATCAGGTCCTGGTGATTTGCAGCAGGTGCTCTCTTCAGTTTCAGCAAAGGAACCATGTCATATTACACTACATATTATATGCAGTGCATGAGAACAAATTTCTCCTGCCTGGTGTGAACATTGGCAGAAACTACAACAGGATGCAATTTATTACAGATGATGGGCTGATTTGGGATTTTAAGAAAATTTATGGAAAATTATTTGGGATATTTTTTTTTAATTTTGCCATTTTCTAAATGGCATAATGAGTAGAATAATCCCATCCATCATTTTTATTTTCCAGGAATTATTGCTGATATCTGAAAGAATTCTCAGGAATGAAGATGCTATTAGCATCCAGTACAGTATTTTTCAAATGCATAATGATATGCATATAGAGTTTTACAGCTTTATTGCTGCTAATGAAAAACTATTTTTTAAAAAGGAAGTCAAATAGAATAGGAAGCTTGGTAAGCATAAAGGTTTATGTCGGTGAGTACGCTGGCACCTCCAAAATCCTATACTGTGTATCAGAACCTATATATACAAAAGAGAACTGGAGGAAATTATGATACAATTTGCCACTTTTTCCCCTCCAGACTGAAGTTAAGTTTTCCAGTTGAATGACTGTGAGACACTTGGCAGAAACAAATTAGTATGTCAATTAGCATTCCAATTTCTCTGATTCCAAAGTGAGAAACATGACCTGGGAATAAATTGTATATAACTTTTGGCAACAGATTTACCTTAACCAGCTAAATATGGTTTCATGCCACATAAAATCATTTGCTGGAAATGCCATAATGTTGATCTGTTTATGCCATGGTGTTGATTTTTAAAACACATTTTACTTAACAGAATGAAATCATTTATTATACTTTGTAAATTATGGTTTATGACAATGTTATGTGTGAAGCCAGCAAATGATTTAAAGCAGTGTTTTTCAAACTTGGCAACTCCAGAAGAAGTCCACACATCTTAAAGTTGCCAAGTTTGGGAAAAAAAACTGATTTAAAGAGTTTGAGTTCAGTTTGATATGTGAACACAATACAGTATGTACAGTAAGTACAGTACAGTATATCAAAAGTGCTAGGGAAGCAGGTCATAGTTAAGATTAACCATGTCAAAGCATTATGGCTGTTTGTATTCTGGAGAACAGGACTGATAAATGAGGATGATCCCAGAACAGTCCCAATGTTAAATGGTAATTCAAAATTTTTATAAACACACACACATGCACATCCAAACAAGCTCGGGTTGATATGAATAGTTTTTATGTATCGGTTACATTTACATAGGTTACTGTTTTTTAGACCTTTTTATTACCTATTTTTAAAAAATATCTTCGGAATATGTATAGCTGAATAATTAATTAATCATAAGGACCCAAAGCTATACTGTAAAGAGCTAAAAATAGTTGCACTGAATCAATGACAAAACAAAAGATTGGACATTTCGTTAAAGTGACATTGGAGGAAATCATTTTAAAGAAATATAAACAAATAATTGAAAGCTTTTCAAAAATTCTGTCATCAATAAAAGCTGCTATGGGGGAAATGCCACCGATTCTTTTCCACGGGAAAGCCAAGCATCAAATAATCAAGCAATAAAAATGGAGTGTTACAGATTTGTAATGCATTAATGTCCTTGTTTCTAAATGTTCACTCTTAAATCATCTTTGGAAGAACAATGTTGCCTCAAGATAGTTTTATCATGGTACATTGCCTGCTAATAATATGTTGGCCTGGAGGTATTGCAAGCCAGGCCTTGAAAAATGGTATTTTTAGGTAAAGTCCTCCAGACCTGCTGTCCTAGATCTCGTATTCTCTGTTGAAATTGCCCAGAAACAAGTCCTTTAAAAAATATGGTAAACAGAACTGGAAATGTCCTCTCTATACTCAACCCCAATCTGCATATTGGTCTTGCAAAGGAAATGCTAAAAATGAATTATAGAGAGCTTAAATTTGGGGAGGTGGGGGGAAACAGTCCTTGCAATTATAAAACAGCATTTGACATTTTAAATGTTGGAGGTTTTTCGTAACAACAAAACAGTGATTTATTCTTCTTTTTTTTAAATCTACAACAAAACACTCAACATGAGCAAATGGTAAGGGGGGGAAAGTTTGGAAATTTATATACATACACTGATAAAACTCAAGACAGATACAATTTAAATATCCCTTTTTAATAATTCTGTTCCAGAGGATGCTTCAATACATTAAGCTGGTTTATTTGAAATTATTCTGTAAATATTGCTAAAAAGGAAAGTCAAGATAATATTAATTAACAGATACTGATGGACTAGGCATTTCTGCAAATGGTCACTTCTAACTTGGAAAAAAATAGGGAGAAGAAAACATTCCGGTGGAAATAGAAGTGGCATGATAGATTTAGAAAAAAAATGTGTTATTTACATATCAAAGTCAAAGCAAACTCGTCACGACACTGTAAAAATTAGCTGAAGCCTATGAATATCATTATGCAATTTATAGCAACCTACCCATGCAGAAATGTCCTCCATGAGATGCAATCTTATAGCATTTGAACCAGGGATTCAATACCTCTGTACTTCATCTGAGAAAACTTAAACTAAAAATCTGCTTTTATAGCAAATATGTAAAGTGTGAATTTCAGGTCCCATTATAGTTCCTTTCAAGCAAAGTGACAAAAAATCGCTATCTTTGATGTCATTTTCATATAAAATCTAACTAAACAGATACATCTTCATGAACAGCCTGTTGAGTTAAACAGGTTTAGATATTATTACCGAAAATAATTTTAAAAATCCAGGAATTCCATTCTGTGTTACATGTGTTTATTTTCTGCTAGCATTAGGAAACTTAACTCATTTTTGAACAATTTTGATACATCGCATAGCAAAGTTTCTGAAATAAGCATTCTGTTATAATGTGATGTGGAAATTGCCTGGTTTAATTAAGTAAGTTATCCTATTATGTTATAGTCCGATACCACAGTCAGACAATAATTTGCAAAGTATCTACACTGTATTATTTCCTAAATTATATATCAGGATTTATTACCATGACAGAAGATAACACAATAATGCCATTTATAAGCATTAAAAAATAAAGATTAAGCCTACAAAATTTTGACCATATTATATATATCCACCAATATTTACTGTCAATTCCTGCTATGTATCTGGCAATATATAGACAATGCTTGCTGCATATGGAGCTAGTTTGTGTGATGGTTAAAGCGCCAAGCTAGAACCTGAGAGACCTGTTGCTGCCTTGAACCCAAAACCAGCTGTGTGATCTTGGGTCAGTCGCACTCTCTCAGCCACAGTAAGAAGACAATGGCAAACCATTTCTGAAAAGACTTGTCAAGAAAATTGCAGGGAATAATCCAGGTAGTTGCCAGAATCAACACTGATGAAGGTACAACAACAACAACAAAAGGACAATGAGATCATCCCAAAGGGAAGGAAAAGATTAATCTGGATTTTCTTAATAACAGCTGTATCTGACTCAAGCAAGTATTGAACAACATCCTTGCACATTAGTTTACATCACTACCAGGCTTAAATAGCTCTTATTGACTATGACATATATTTTCAAAAACTGTTTTCCATATATCTTACATACACACACACACATATATTATCATGAGCTGTAGAAAAAGAAATTATTAAAACAAAATATATTTTAAATTTCTCTCTGCTGCATAATATTAAACATTGCTGTGCATCCTCTTTTTACTGCTATGTTTTGGGACTAATTGTGCAGTTTATATCAGGAATGTATAGGTGTGTTTAGTGTATCTGTTAATTTTTACATACCTCCATTATAAATACAATGGTATTAAGGAACATATAGCTAATGTCAGGCACAAGGATCCAAAACGATACCAAGAGTTGATCACAGTAGTATTTTTATTGTTACTTGCCTATTCAAAAGAATCTTGAAAACTAACTGCATTCATCACAGAACAACTAGATAAACACTCCAAGGTTTAGGGTGGGTCTGCTTTCTACTACTTTCTCTTAACTCTTCCCCTCACTTCAGCTACAGATTCTACCACACTACATACTATACCACAATGGTTCTCAACCTGTGGTTCACAGGCCCCTGGAAGGTTACAGTGTCATCACAGTGGATCCATGAAAGCTTGAAGAAATTTTATGATTTAAATCTTAAGTCTTGGTGGTCAGTAGCAGAGGTGGTATTCAGCCGGTTCGCACCGGTTCACGTGAACTGTTGGCGGAAATTTGGCCAAGGTCGCCAAACCAGTAGCAATGGCCAGTGGGCCCACTCCTGAACTGGTTCCCCAGTCGCTGGCTGCTCACCCCGCCATATTCATCACTGCCATGTTCTTCGCGCACGTGCATCCCATTGCCTTGCAAGTCCAATGGGATGCGCATGTGCGAAGAACATGACGACAGCAGCAGCTGTCTGCAACCTCCGGTACTTTTCGGCTGCCTGTAGCCAGCTGCACCTCTTTGAGAGCCCTTTGCAGCTGCAGCAGCTGGCTGGGGGCCACCAAAAACTCCGGTCAGCTTGCCTTCCAGACTCTGGACCAGCCACTGTGGAAGGTAAGCAGCCTCAACAAAGAGGTGGTGGTGAGGGAGGAAGCAGGGCTAGGGCCAGGGCCACTAAAGGAGGGGAAACGGGGGCGACTGGTAAAGGGAGGGTGGGGGTAGATAGGTGAAAATTCCAAAAACTTTTCTACCTTTTCCTGTGGGGTGGTCATGTGACTGAGTGGGCATGGGTATGAGTGACATCAAGTTGGCCATGCCCACTCAGTCACATGCACCCCACCTAGCCATACCCACTGAAATGGTAGCAAAAATTTTTGAAACCCACCACTGGTCTGTAGCCATAGTTTGTGACCACAAAAGTATTTAAAGGGGGTCCGTGTTGAAGAAAAGGTGAAGCACTGCTATACCATATAAGGAGAGAGTAGAGGTTTCATGTGTTGACCAGGAATTTAATGGTTCTATTGAAAGTCTTGAGGGAACATATGTGCCAATGCCACCATTGCCTCTGCAGGCCTTCAAAGTCATGGAAAGTTCCTCCAGAAACATCCAAAGTCCCTGAGATGATACCCAGTGTCATTGGAGGATCTCCAAGGGCGGTGGATGGCTATTTCTATACTTCTTTATCTTATCTAGAGTGTGCCAGCTTGTCTGGGTAGAGTGTGCCTGTGCTTCTGGGTGAAGAAGTGGACACTATAGCAAACATATAAATATGAGTGTCAAAATGTGTTCAGGATTCTCACCTGCTAAAGGAGGCCCGTCTTTATTCAGCTGAATAAACATGTAAAGCTTATCGTGGTAAATACCTGGACTCTATCTTTCTTTATACCAAGCCACACCTGAAACTGGAAAAACAATAGTTATACAAAGAGATATGTATGAAAAATGGAGCACTCAAATCCCCCTCAAAGCAGGCCATAAGAGGATAAAAGATTTGTTCCTGGAATATTTCAGCATACACAGCATGGGTAGAACATTAATTTCAAAAACACCCCAAGACAATCCCAAAATAACAGTTCAGGTGAGAACTTGATGAGACACTAGATCCAGCATTTCCTCTAGGTGGCATGAGAGAAGAAAAGCTATCAGGTGGTGTGAGAAAAGTGCCAAGGTGAAACTTGCCAAACCTTGATGGAGTATCCAAGCTCTGTGGGAAATTATAAAAGTATACAGGAACTACAGATAGAAGAGAATATTTTGTACAGGAACTGTAATGCTTTGGAAACATCACAGAAAAAGAGGTACTGTGCCTGGAAGGTTTCATGCATGAATATTTCTAGAAATATCTCAACTTTTGACTTTGAACACAGTATATATTCATGGGTGAGTGAAGATGTGAGGGAGTGAAGTTTTTATTTCAGAAACTAAGCAATAAATTTTGTAAATCTGCAATTGTTTCTTAGTTTCCTGACACTCTGGATAACAGCAAGTAACGCAGGAGGTATCACAAAGAGGTCCTTTATGGCTGTCAATGTGATACATGCTTAAAGTTGGAATAATAATTGCTTAGAAATAACTGTCTCATCTATGAAAATCCCTGATTTGCTTTTGCAAGCCTACCTGAAAGTATTTTCCTTCTGAGAACCAGGAGGCATTCACAGTAAAATATGCATCTAATTTAAATATAGAAGAAAAAGCAGCTATTAAACTTTAATATGACTAGAAATCCATTAAAAATAATATTGCTTTTTTCCCCCTTACATTTCAAAAATTTTCAAAAAATGTCAATAATAATAGTAACAACTCAAGAGGACGTGTGAACCAGTGGTGGGTTGCTCCCGGTTCGGCCCAGTTCTACCAAATAGGTAGTAACTTTAGAAAGTAGTTCTCCAAACCGGTAGTAACAGCAGCCAGGCCACACCCCTGAACTGGTTCCCCAGTTGCTGCTTGCTCGCCCACCCGAAGCTGACCGGAGCAAAGAAGCCTCTCAGCCGCCTGGCCGCAGGGTTCCGAAAAGTCCTTCAGCTGGTGAGAAGAAAGTTGCACATGCGCAAAGTTGGCGGCAGAGACAGGAGGTCTTTCCGGTGCTGTGCACCAGTGGCTGGGTGGAAAAGAAGCCTCTCGGCTCAATCCCTTCACACAGGGTCACTTTTCTCCGCGCCCGAGAAAGATCAAAAAGCGTGGAGCAGCCTTTAATGACAAAATCGCCTAGAGGAGGTAAAAGAAAACAAACCACTGAGGGAAGGAGCCCACCGAAGCTTCCGGCATTCCCCCCTCCCCGCAGCTTGGAGCTCCAAGCAGAAGAAGTCCTCGGCTGTTGCAAAGAAGCGGTAGCTCTGGGTGCGCCACGCCCGCTTCTTTCTCTTTGAGAGCCACTTAGCAAACAAGGTGCAAAGCAGCTCTCAAAGAGAACAAAGAGGGCATGGCGCACCCAGAGATGCCGCTTCTTTGCAACAGCCGAGGATGGAAGAGTTCGCTCAGGAGCGACGCTAGCAAGGAAGGCAGCTGGGTCGGAGGGAGGCGTAGCCCGAGCTCTCTGGGTTGGGCAAACAAGTGTGGGGAGGGAAAGGGGAGCGGACTTGGCCCTCCGCGTGTTACACCCCTCTCCCGGCCTTCGCCCGCACCTCCGTGCCACCAGCATCTCCCGAAGCTGCCGCCGTTGGAGCTGCAATAGGGACTGGGGCAGCCCGGTAGCAGCCATGAGCCGTACTTTCGTCTAAGCGCTGTGGGTGGCAGAGGGAAACAGGTACTTCTCTCTGTGAGACTTGGAGGAAAGCGTAGCTCATGGCTGCTAAAGCACCTCAATCAGCTACAGCCCAGACAAGCTGAGGAACTGCAGGGAGCCTCCCATGTGTTGCATCCCCTCCCAACCTTCGCCTGCACCTCTGTGCTACCAGCGTCTCCTGAAGCTGCCACCGTTGGAGCTGCGACAGGGATGGGGGCAGCCCAGTAAGCTGGCTGCCCGAAAATGATGTGGAGGTGCAGGGGGAAGGCTGGGAGGGGGTGCAACACACGGGAGGCTCCCTGCAGTTCCTTGGCTCATCTGAGCTGCAGCTGAGTCCGCTGCCCTGAGCTGGCGGAGTGAGTTGCTCTGGCTGCAACCACGAGGAAGGCCCGTCAGAGGCAAGAAGGGGCACTTTTTGGCCAGGAAGGGCAATGGAGGAAAAGCCGAGATGACCACCACCACCCCACGCGTCCCGACCTGGATATGGGGCCGGAATGTCAAAAAAAAAAGTTTTAAAAAGTCCTAAAAATTTTAGCCACCTTTTCGGTCAGCATGGCTTGGGAGGGGGGGGTGTCATGTGACTAAGTGTGTGAATGATGTCACGCCCCCCCACCTAGCCACACCCACCAAACCGGTAGTAAAAAAATTTAGAACCCACCACTGGTGTGGAACTGTATAAATCCAGTCAACTTAATTTTGCATACATTTTCTCAAAACTGAGTTAAATGAAATGTGTGTTGTTTACATACTTCCATCTTTCTATTCCAATTTCTAATGCTTCAGAGAGCTAGCAAGATGCGGACACTTAAAAACTGCACCATATATAGTGTAAATATTTGTTGACACTTGTGTGTTATTAGGCCATTGTGGATAGCTGCATATCACCTCCATGACACATTTTGTGCTGCAAAGACATCTTTTGCCACAATAAGGTGTTTCAGGATGCTTCCAAGGTACCCAGCTTCTTCAGTCATATGATTTTCCAGTATGAGATGCTCAAAAGGCTGGAACAGGCAACCTCTTCTGACTACTACGCATGGCCTCATTAGCCTTGTGAAATGAAACAGTTGTCTGTCTATGGCAGGGGTCTGCAACCTTAAACACTCAAAGAGCCATTTGGACCCATTTCCCACAGAAAAGAAAACACTGGGAGCCACAAAACAAAACTAGCATATGTAGTTGAATTAAACGTTCTGTTTTCTTCTGAAACTTTTCTTTTCTTAGATTTATCCATGGTTGGTCTATCAGGGGTTGAAAAGCTCAATAAATCACATGCCGGCAGGTATCGCACATTGGCGGTTGTGACACATATTTTGAGTTGACAGGGAGCCGCAGCAGAGGGGTGAAAGAGCCACATGCGGCTCCAGAGCCGCAGGTTGCTGACTCCTGGTCTATGGAAATTTTTAGTCATCCAGGTCATGGTTGTCCCGAAGGTGCTTTTACACAAACTGAAGAAGCTTTTTGCATGAGAAGTAAAATGTCTTCAAGGAAAACAAAGGAAGTCCAGTTGCCTTTTGAAAAAGCACCTTTGAAACAGTTATCGTTTTGCACTGTTAGAAGATATAGAAGTAACCATCAATCTTTCCACAGTGAGTGTTGCAATTTTGTAGCTATTCCAAGGGTACTATATGTTGGCGTTGTGCACAGTGTTATCAATCTAAAGAGGAAAGAGGTCGGAATCAGTGGAACACAGACCAGCAATTCCTTAAATCAGGTGTGACTTCTTCCAGGATCATAATGTATCTAGGAAAAGCAGCCATGCTACCCTAGAAAAAGACTCAACTGCTTCAAGGGATTGTATAAAAGTATGTGCTACGTTCCTGCAGATACCAAAAGTATCTTTTCCCTATGACTCAATTATGTCTGAAAGAGCATCACTTTTAAATTGTAGTGGCACATTGGGGTCAGGAAAATCTTTACACTTTATGTTGCATGGTCATTAAGCACTAATTTTCAATTGGTTGACTTTGTGAAATGAAATTAATTAAGTTTAATAATATAACTCTAAGGTAAAGGGAAAGTGATGGTACCACTATTATTAAATATCAAACAATATGGTTTATGCCTGCTTTATAATTCTCATTCTCATTCCTGATGTGCATTTTAGTTCTAACCCAGCTCCCCACTTCCGAATCAACTATATAGGATTATGATTGTGTCTTTGAAAGCTTCCTCCTTAATAGAGAGAACCAATTTGGCATAGTGGTTAAGGTAGAAACCAAGACTATGAGTTCTAGTCTTGCTATGGCACAAAGTCACCTGGGTGACCTTGGATCAGTCATTCTCTCTCAGCTTAGCCCTAGAAAGTTAGCACTAGCAATCCACTTCTAAAAAAAAAACCTTGCCAAGAAAACTGTAGGAATTGGTCCAGCAGACACCAGGAGTCAACAGTGTCTCAAAAGCACAAAATATCCAACACACATCCTTAGCTCCTTTATCAATACAAGGATGAATAATTTCTTCCAGGTATCAATGTTTTGATTCATTTCAGCCACTAACTAGCTGCAATTTAGTTAGAAATCAATGACATGAATTGTTTTCCTAAAATAACAATTTGCCCATTTTCCCTATCTTTTCGTATGATTCACTTTGCAAGATATCTCTGCATGGCTTCTTCTGATATGTTCAACCGAATAAAAACATCTACTCGGTTTTAGAAGCTCCACATCAAGTTCCTTATGGAAAGAAATTCTCTAGAATTTGTGAAGGCTACTTCAGAAAACAAATCTATCTGCTACTGATGTACACCTAATCAGTAGTATGGGAGGAGGAGGAGGAGATCCATTGGATGCAGTGGTGGGTTGCTACCAGTTCTCTCTGGATTGGGCAAACCAGTAGTGGCGGCGGCGGGAGGCTCCACCCACCTGCCCAAATGTTTATGCGTGTGCATATGCGTGCAAGCAAACCGGTAGCAAACTAAATTGAAACCCACTACTGATTGGATGGCCTTCCAAACTATTTTTTCTTCTCCAAGTAAAGAGCATATCAGCCATTCAAGTCATAATTCTTTCATTATTCTTAGACTACTATTGTTTGAAACAATGATTTATAGTAACAGTAGTGTACCTTACCATGCTATTTGAGAATCATAGCTTTATTGAAGAAGAAATTGCGAAATGTAAGAAAATAGCATTGCAAAACCATTTATAGCAAAATAGCTCCATCTTTGTGTCTTTTACAGTTTAATTCTCTGTGAAATTGGAATATCCAGAATTATTACTCTAGCGAAGTTCCACAAAATAACAAGGATTCATCTATTGCAGATGAAAGATTTTAAGGTGAAGAGGTTAGACACTTATTTTCCATTGTATTCTTCACCATGCACAGAAATGTCCATAAACCTGAAAGAGCAGAACTGTCCCCTGTATTTCCCATAAATTAGCTAGTCCAAAAGGCAGAGCAGTAAATAGAAAAGTTGCCAAGGAAGAACAGTAATAAACCAGTTTAACAAATTCCTAAAGCCTCCTGTTTAGCACTATAATTCAATAGGATTCATGGATTGATCTACAAAATGTACTGCTGTTGGAAATCTATTATTTATTGCTCCATTTCCTCTGGTTTCTAATCAAGTATAGCACTTAATGTAATCTTTGCTGTTTTTAATATATTTATCTGCCAAAATACTTCTGGACAAAATCCATGTTATGTGCTTCCTGTATAGCTGCATTATAAAATCAAGAAAACAAGGGAAAATGGAATGACATGTATTATTGGAACATAAAATATTTTTAAAAATACATATTTCTCTAAGATAATTCATACATCTTAGATGCGTCTTTCTTTTATAATTTTATCCTAATAATAATTATATCCAGATCTATCAGTTAGAGGTTTTCCAACAAAGTATAACTTTTAGCCGTAAGAAGTTTGCTATATAGAGGCTAAGGCACTTGGCTAGAAACAGTGAGCTTGTGAGTTCCAGTCCTCCCTTAGGCATAAAAGCTGGCTGGATGACCACAGGCTACTTCCTCTCTTTCAGCCCACCCCACTCCACAAGGATGTTGTTTCGGGGTAAACAGGAGATGGAACAATAGGTATGGCGCACTGTTTTGAGTTGACCAAAAATAACCATGAGATGGATGGATGGACAAATGCTGATGCAATTTGAAGCAACGATAAACATACGTATACTAATTACATAAGAAAACTAGAGAACTGTCATAAGTATTGAAACACATGCATGTACAATGCATGTTGCTTTACTTATTCACACTAAGCCTGCAAAAGTCTTTGTTCAGTTTGAATTGCTATCCTTTATTATAGCCTGTGTATGTGAAAAACAGGTCTGATGCAGCATAAATAAAACGTAATTCACAAACAGTAATTTCTATATTCACTGCGTCCTGTCACACTGGTATAGGTAACCCATAATTCCATTGCAGCTATACTCAAGGGACTCTTTTAGAATTACACAAAGAACAGTGCTCTATTTAGTGGAATTTAAGGACACTAATGACCACTAGCCACAAGAATAAGGTTATACAGTAGATGATCAGTAGTACCAAATCTGTATTGAGACCAACTCTTGAGAAACGTGAGTTGTGCTTATGGATTTCCCAGAGGGATTTAGTTGACTGTTGAGAAACAGAATATAAATCTAGACAGGAGGAGGATTTATTCTCTTATTGACTGGACTATATTCTGTACTTTCTCCATTTATTTTTATTCCTCATATTATTTTGCATTCAATATTATTTAAGGCTAAACACTTCTATATAGCAGTTACACAAAATCACCATGCATGTTTTATCGTTTTCCCCTTTCCCCTGACACACATCCATACCCTGCTCTATGCTCATGATACTTAGCAATGCAGAAATTGGTTGTGCAATCTCAACAGGAATCATATCAAGTTGCCAACTCAGTTCTCTACTGAAGCTAGAGTTTCATACAGTGATGCCATCTGGCTTTAAGGCGGTTGCCTTAATATACCATAAAAGAGCATTTTGAGAGGATCCGGCATTTACTTTGCAACAGAAATGCAACTTTGAACAATAACAAACATACACTATTTATATAAGAAAACTAGAGAACTCCCATAAGTATTGAAACACAGATATTGTGATGACTCCCCAGGGCGCTTCCCCAGATACCTCTCCGGATGTCAGTTCAGAGGAGGATCAACCAATCTCAGGCATGTCAGGAGGGGATTTGGTCAATGGCTTTGAGCAGTCAGCTGAGAGGGATTTAGCTGAAGTACAGCTGCAGCAGGACAGCCCTGAGGCTTCAGGTAGGTAAAGCATGCAGCTGCAGCCGGTCAGGCCTGAGGAAGAGGAGCTGCCTTCTACACTGATCCAAGAACATTAGGGGAGAGAAAACGCAGGAGCAGCAAAGGTTAGCCTGATTACTCGTGAGGAGGCAGCCTCGCCCTTCTTGATGGGCTACACCAAAAGTTGGCTATTTAGCACAGCAGACATATGGAGGCAATGCTAGGAACAAAGTATTCATTTCACATATCCTTGAAATTAGTTGTATTAAAATAAAGACAGATTACAACATATAGAATGAAAAAAAAAACATTAGGTGTAAGGAATGGCAATGAAAAACAACGAAGTATTATAACTAAAGAAGGCTGCTGTCAAAAAATAGTGTTAAGAGATGTAACAATTTTAAAAATGTATGAAATCAATATTTAATATAGCATTTGTACCAGAAAATACCAATCCATTCTTTAACAATGACAATAACTTTAGGAAAATAGCCTCTTATTCCTTTTAATGTGCACTTATTTTGGGGGTGGGGGGGAAATGTGCAGGGCTTCCTTCCAGTAAGTAGGGTTCTATAAATCTTTGATTCTAGGCTTTGATTCAAAAGTTAGCTAGCCAATTCACCTTTTCATATCTAGTCACCAAACCAATTTGATGATAAAATTGAATCAGGTATCTTCAAATTGGTTCAGGGATTTGATGGAATTTTGGGCAAGCACGCTCATACTTCTTAGTGCATTGGGAATATAACTGGAGGAATTGAAATGACAATTTGAATCACACTGACAATTTGAATTGAGATTTGGATGATTTGAACACTTTACCATTACTGTATAGCTAATCTTCAGTTCAGTATACTATTTCTGCTCATAATAGTCTTGCATGGCTTTTGAAGAACCATAAATTAAACTTCAGGTTAGTGATCACATATGGCAATAAAATACATCTGGAAGACACTAGATTATGGAATAACTTGAAGGAAAACACTTTAATGCAGCCACAAATACGGGGCTATTTGCTTATATTACTTTACTTTTCTGTTACTGTTTTATGATGTTCTTATTTATTCACAGAATGTACATATGACATTCAGAGACTGCAACAGCTTTTTTATACACTCGATTCTTCACAGGCGTAATGTAAAATTGTGGGATCATGTTCATTATTATTTCTGCATTTTAATGATAGTTATAAATTTTAGAAACCTATTTGGTCAAGAAGTTCTTGAAATTTTATTGGATAATGAAAAGGTAGTTACTATTGGATACTTTGCTTTTAAAGTGTTAGAATATTGTTTAAATAGTAAAGAATAATCTAATGCTTTAAAGACTAACTCTCCTGTTGTAAATCCTATTAGGTTTAGACTATGTAAATCAGCCACAGTGTCGAAGTGTGTAGCATTCTAAGATGACCTGTATCTAGATAATGTTGAACTCTCGGTGAGGGTTCTTTGCTCTCCAAGGACCGGACTCATCACAGCATAGCAAATCTGTACACAATATATTATTGCAGCACACACATTCCCCAGCAATAGGCTACTGCTCTGGGTCAATTCTACCCTTCTAGGAACATGTGAAGTGATGTTGGCATGTAAATATCTCTTTTAATACTCAGTCCTTTAATACCGATTCTTTTAATACTCAGTTCAAAATAAAACCTCAAAGTCTTTAAAGTAACATATAACCTTTGCCTTCTCCCCAACATTCTTACACTTGGTTGGGCTGGTGGGCTGTTTCTGTGGTTGTTCCTTTTTTAGTTGCTACTGACCTCCCAGCAGGATATTCTGTTCACCTTAGCCTGTGGATCTAGCAGTTGAATGAAAGTCCTCTTGCCTGCTTGTATAGCTGCCAATCTCCAGGCGTCCCCTCCGCTTCCTATCTGTAGGCCTTGCTTTCACTTTTCCTGCTCTAAAAACCTCTCTTCCCAGTATATATGGAGATTTTTCAGTCATCCAGGTCATGGACTCTCCCATTCAGTCATTCTCCACCATTCAGTCACAACTGAAGAAGCTTCTTGGATGAGAAGTGAAATGTCTTCAAGGAAAAACAAAGTCCAGTTGCCTTTTGAAAAAGCTCTTTGGGACTCTCTTCCCAATCTGTCTTGGCATGTGCTTTTGGAAGCTCAAAAGTCTAGGTGGGATGAGGCTGCCTCTGGATGGTAGCACATCCATGAAAACACAGGGGTGTGGCTCAATGATCATGACAACAGCAGCTTGGATGCTTGTGAGTTCAGCTCTGAGGGAAGTGGGGAGGGGAGAAGCTTATCTGCATGACTGCAAGGTTCTTGAGTGTGTGTGTGTGCGCGCGCGCGCACGCATGCACGCGCACGCACACACACATTCTTATTTACACAAATTGAACCATTCAACCACAGGCTCATTAATTACAAGTGCTAGCAGAAACTCTGTTATATCTTCTCTATTCCACCATCTGCACTTGAATGCATCTTGACTAACTTCTTCATCTTCCCTTTAATCTATCTAGTGATATCTATATATAAAATCAGGTTTTATGTTTATTGAAGCAGCTTTGGTGAATTAAATTATTGGTGTCAAATAAACAGGTAAACATAAGGGCAGCAAGAACATAAGGGCAGATGGGATATGCTAATCTATGTGAAAGAAAGCTATGGGGGAATCTATGGGAAGTAATAAGAAACATTATAAAACTGAGGAAGAAGGAATATATCCTCAACATGTCTGTAAATAGGAAGATGGCCTTTATAGAGATATGCACAAATTTGGCAAAAGGGTCTGAAACATGTTTTGAGTCCAGAACAATGAGATAACATCTGGAAGTGTCTCAGACAGATGTCTACATAATTCACTGAACTATATGGAGGAGGTGGAAGTATAGCACTGCAAGATTATAGCTAGTCTCAATAAAGGTATCTTTAGCCTTCCTGTGGACTTGATTTCCTGATCTGTTCTCTTTTGTGGACCTGACAGTTTAAAAAAGAAAATGCTTTTCAGAACAAGCTGGAATCAAATAGGAGATTGTCTGCATGACTGCAAGGTTTGTGTGTGGATATGCACACACACACACACAAACAAACAAACACATAACAACATAACATTATATGCAACACTACTTTGTTAACATAAGTAAAGAAGGTTTAGGGACCTTATTAAATGTACTAGAGACATAACTACCACACTATTCCCTTTACAGAAAGCAATGTTTTCTAAATACAGCAATCAAACTGTTGCAAAGACAGCAACTATTACGATCTTAGCTTTCATATAAGACAGCAATAGTAACACAGATAAGGAATAGAATACTCTACTCTTGTTCCCAGCCAATAGTAAGGACAATATCAATCAGTTTATGTACATTTTGGCTATACCACAAGTTCAATCAAAACCCTAATATACAAATGCTAGTGTTTGCTAATTAAGACCTCTAATATAGAAACTAACTTGCAAATGAAAATTGTGTTATTTTTCAAAATAACCGCCCAGAGTCCCTTGGAAGTTGGGCAGCATAGAAATATGATTAATTAAATTAAATTAAAACTAATATTTTATTGCTGTAGGAAATTATCACAATCTGCCAGACAGCGTATATGTAAAAAAAAAATCTCAAAATCATTAGAAGGGAAACATATAAAATATTGCTATTATATATAAACCAACTCAGTTTTTTAATCATAAATTGAATATCGACCACATGGAGTAATACTGGTTATGCTGACTAAATTATTGAAAACCATGGAATGAATTCTTCATTCCAGAATTTTATATCCAGAATTGAGGATTTAAGTTATATGTGAAGAAGAAAAAGCCACTGTCAACCAGCATTCTTAGAAAACTTGCAGCTGATAAATTTACTAAGGCAACAAGTAAAGGTAGTAGATAATGTTTTTTGGGGCTCCAGAATAGATAAAGATAAACAGTTGACGGAGAAATAAAGAAGAGATTAATCTTAGAGAGAAAGGCAATGACAGACAAGATAATGAAAGTCAAAAGATATTTCTATGACAACAAACACCAAAGTAGTTAAAGCTATGGACTTTCCAGTGGAGAGACACTGGAAGCTGGACATTGAAGAAAAGCAGGATAAAGGAGATAAATGCCTTTGAATTATGGTTCAGCCAATCGTTACAGTACCAAGAATATCATGGACTGGGGGAAAAAATCCAATTATAAACCAAATAAAGAATAAATCCTAGAAACTCACATGGTTTGTTCATGTGATGCGAATCGATGCTGGACTAGAAAAAAGAGAAAAGTTAAACTTCTGTCTAGCAATAATTTCTATCCATACATAACTTTATATATTTTTATATCATCTTCCCTTACCTGCCTTGACTCAAAGATAAATAGAGGCTCCAATTTTCGGTTGCTTTTCAATGAGCTTCCAATTCTGTAATACTGTTTTTGAGCAGTGTAGACTAGAATCTATATACTGCTAAAAATTATGTCTGTTTGTATTCTTCGGTTGGGTGAAACAGTGCATCACAGGGTACCAGTTGTGGAATCATGATGTCTCAGTTGGGCTAACTTACAGAAAGCATCCAAAATCCAGGACCCATGACTCCCATGGGATTGAAATTTGGCACAAAGTTGTGACTGTTTCAGTGCTGCCATGCTGCTGTGCTGCCATTCTCAGCTGCAGTCACATTATCATCATTTTCATATGACGTGAAGCTCACTCCTGCTCCCACTGCTTCTTTGGCCTTCTGTGGTATTTATGTTTCTCTGTTTAGATAATATCTCTGAAATAATGACCCAATAGGACATGGGGTTGTTTAGTGTGTATTATAATTGAAATGTACTTACATCATAGATTTATATAAATGTGTTTCTATCCCAGGGTTTCCAATTCCCTTTCTAATCATTTGAAGCACAGGATGCCACATCTACAGAAGCTATTCACTACGCTGGCATTTCCCCTCCCTCCACCTTGGCTAAGAAAGAGAAGAAGCACAGACCAATATGTGAACTGCTACTCCTTTGGACAAGGAGAAATAAAACATTATTGTTATTTATCATATCAGAGAAACAGCTCAAGCAAATGTATAATTAAGTAATTATTTTTCTTGGCTGAATGTGGATATTCTTGTCATCGAAATACCCTTTAAAACAGGGGTATCAAACTCAATTACATTGAGGGCCACATCAGGGTTGTATTTTACCTCAGGGGGCTGGGATGAGCATGGCCAGGATGGGCCAGCTCAACACCACTCGTGTTGGGGGCGCTGGTGGTGGTCTGAGCACACTACCAGTGAAAATGGGCTCACAAACTCCATTTTCGGCTGTGACAGCCTCCTGCAACCCTCTGTCAGTGAAAATTTCCCAGGCTCCATTTTTGCTGGTAGAGGCACGGTGGGCCAGTTCTTTGCTGTTCCCAGGGTGGCACTGCAGGCCAGATCTAAGCACCCCATAGACCAGTTGCGGCCCTGGGCCTTGAATTTGACATCCCTGCTCTAGAAAATTTAATGCAGAAAAGATGTACAGGAGAAAAACTGAGAAAGCATTCCATCTTTCCTTCCCTTTCTTCATGACACCACTATCAGTAGGTATCACTCAGAAAGGACTGTATGTCTTAGATAGGAAGACCTCTGCAAAGTGACAAAAAAGGGGCGTTGGTCCTACCTGAGATGCCCATTTTCTGTCGATGACAAGAGACTCCAGGCATGGTATCACTCTAGCCCTGTAGCTCTATAGACTGAGTTTAAACTGAAGACATGCCCTCTGCTGACCCTCTCCAGTTTAGACAATGTTACAGCAATGTCTCATGATGTAGTACTTGCAATGAGCTAACCCCTTGTCCAGGCCGTCCTGAAGGAAGTCAAGCAATTGATGAACTGATACTGTGGTGGGGTCCAAGTTACATCTGGTACACCACCTACAAAAAAAATCCCCCATGTAGCATTGTAGACCCACATGGTGGATGGTCGTCTGGCAGCCTGAATGGTTTGTATGATGCCAGGGGAGAAATTTCGCTCCATCAGAAGTCTCCACTCAAGTGCCATGCAGCCAAGTGGAGCCACTGTGGGTCTGGATAGAAAATGGTCCCCTGGCTGAGGAAGATTAAGTCCGGAGGAATCCTCCACGGCCTGGCAACCAGATCCATGAACCACAGATGTCTGGGCCAGTGAGATGCTATCAGTATCACCTCTGCCCCTTCTCTGGAAAGGAAGCAGAAACCACTGTAGTGGCCTGGCATGGAACCTAGCCCAAGGAACTATCCCTATACAAGATATCATCTTGCCAAGTAGGGTGGTCAGCAAGGCAAGGGAAGCTCTCTTTTCCAATCTGACCTGTCTAGTCATTGTCCTGATGCTCTCCAGGCAATCTGATGATAGAAAAATCTGCCCTGTTAAGGTATCTATTATCGCCCCAAGATGTAATAAGCGAGTAGCCGGTCTGAGGTGGCTCTTCTCCACATTAATGGAGAAGCCATGGCTCTGTGAGAGCTGAACCATGACCCGCAGGTCTTCCTCTGCTCATCTTTGACAGACTGACTGAATTAATATGTCATCAAGATAACATTGTGTTCAAACTGGTAATGTTCTGAGAAAGGCTCCTAGCACTGTCAAGAGTTTGGTAAACACTCTGGATGCTGATGCCAGTCCAAATGGTAAAGCCCTGTACCGCAGGTGTCTTCTGTTGTAATAGAATTTCAGGTACTTCCTGTCCAGAGGAACAATCAGGGCATGAAGATACGCCTCCGTGAGGTCGATGGAGGTCAAGACATCTCCTTCCCTGACATTCTCCAAAATCGATTGTAGAGAATGCATTTTGAACCTCTGGTACCGTAAGTATTTGTTGAGTTCTTTGAGATTGAGAATTGGTCTCAACACCCTCCCCCCCCAAGGCTTTCTGAATCACAAACAGCATGGAATAATAACCCTGTCCCTCCTGATCTACTGGGACCACTTCCACCACCTGAATATCCAGTAGATGCTAGATGGTGGTCTCCAGGCTCTTTTGTTTGTCCACATCTCTGGAGATGGGACAATGGATGAGAAACCATGGGGGGGGGGAGAGAAATTCTAGGGACAGACACAATCTTATGGTCTCCCTTACCAAAGCGTCCATAGTTATTTCCTCCCATTGGTGAGCAAAAAGCCCTAACTGGCCACCAATGGGAGCTGTGGACCTGGAATCCTTGAAAGCGACGAAAGGGGCGGTTCCCCCCCTGAAAGGGTTGTCTTTTCTGGGACTGCATCTTGGTCTTCTCCACAAACCCTTGCCCAGACTGGGTGAACTGTCTGGGTGCATAACCCCTGTCGCTGATATCCTGACTCTGCATACGGACCAAAATTGACGTTGTTTACCTGAACGTCCCATTTCACCTTGTTGCGAAGACATTCTGATTCCTGGGTAACTCCACTATCCATTTGAGGAGGCTGAGTGTCAATCTTCTCCCTCCTTAGCTGGATACTCCCACTTCCTGCTTCCTCTCCCCAGTCTTTTCATGAAGAAAGTTGCTCCAAAGGCGAGAAGAACCACAAACACACCGAGGAGACAGCTATGGAGGGAGACAAAAGAAAAAACCCCACCCAAACCAGGACAGGCGAAACAAGGGTGGGACAGAATGTCCTCGCAACAAGGTGAAATGGGATGTTCAGGTAAACAACGTCAAATTTCTACCTTGTTGCTCAGACATTCTGACTCCTGGGACATACCAAAGCGAAAACAAATGGGAGGGAAATCAGCCTAGTCCTGGCTCTGGTGGGAAATTAATGACTGCAAAACTCTCCTGCCAAAGGCAGCATCCGCCGACGCGAAAGCATCAAGGTGGTAGTGACGTACAAAAGAGGAAAGGGAAGACCAGGTGGCAGCCCGGCAAATATCATCCACTGAAGCCTGCCTGGCCCAAGCGGCCAAAGTGGCCGTGCTGCGAGTCGAGTGGGGCAAACCCCCCCCCAGGAACCTGCCTACCCTTTAGCTCATAGGCCTTAGAAATGCAGGCCTTGAGCCATCTCCCCACTGTGGCTGATGAAACCTTCTGACCCAGAGAGGAGGGAAGAAATGAAACCAGCAAGGCCTCAGTTCTACAAAAAGATGCCGTCCTCTTAATGTAGAGGAGCAAGGCCCTACGCACGTCCAGCGTGTGCCAGCGTCGTTCAGACGGATTCCGGGGGTCAGGACAGAAATAAGGAAGGACAATTTCTTGAGCTCTGTGAAAAGGGGTATTGACTTTGGGCAAAAAGGCAGGATCCAGGCGAAGAATAACACGGTCCTGTCAAAAAAGGCAGAGATCACTCCTAATGGACAAGGCCGCGATCTCAGAAACTCGCCGGGCCGACGTGATGGCCAGAAGAAATGCCATTTTGAATGTCAAATAACGAAGCCCTACTGAGTCCAGAGGCGCAAAGGGAGAGTCAGTCAAGGCCTGAAGAACAAGAGATAGATCCCACATAGGAAAACGACGAATCCGAGGTGGGCGTAAGTTCGTAGCCCCTTGTAGAAAAGACCGGACACTCAGGTCCTGAGATAACGGTTGATTAGCATCCCCGGAGATCACCGTAGCCAGTGCCGCCACCTGATGTCTGAGGGTCGCCGGAGTTAGACTCTTGGCAAAACCGGAATGAAGAAAACTGAGAACATCGGGAACGGACACAGACGTAGGATCAACGAGGTGAGATACGCACCAGCGGGCGAAAGCATTCCAAGAGGCATTATAGATACGTACTGTGGACGGACGGCGGGCAGCCTGAATGATAGAGATGACATCTGCCATGAAATTTTGGCGCATCAGCTTCACCCTTTCAAATGCCACACGGTCAACCGGAGCCATCCTGGATCTGGGTGCCGAACCTCGCCCTGGAGAAGGACCACCTGCTCTTGTGGAATCCTCCACGGCGCCTCTATGGAAAGAGCCCTGAGATCCGCGAACCACTCTTGGCGAGGCCAGTATGGAGCCACGAGAAGAACTTCTGCCGCCTCTCTGATCAACTTCCAAATCACCTTGGTCAAAATCGGGAAGGGAGGAAACGCGTACAGCAGACCTCTTGGCCAAGGCGACCTGAGCACGTCATGGGCTTTTGCGGTCAAGGAAGGGAAGCGGGAGAAGAATCGGGGCAACTGGGCATTGCGTTCCCAGGCGAACAGATCCACCAGAGGACGGCCGAACCTCCTCGAAAGAACCTGGAATAGGTGAGGATCCAGTTGCCACTCGGCCTGGTCCAGTAGATCCCTGCTGAGCCAGTCCGCCTGCCAGTTGATTTCGCCGGATATGTGTTCTGCTGTCACTGATAGTACATGTTTCTCCGCCCAAAGAAGCAAACGCTCCGCCTCCAACATCAGGGCCCAGGACCGGGTCCCCCCTTGCTTGTTGATATGGGCCTTGGTCGCCATGTTGTCTGTTAAGACGAGAATGTGATGATTGGCCACCTGAGATGAAAAGTGAACCAGAGACAGACTGACAGCTTTGAGCTCTAGCCAATTTATGTTGTGTTTCTGCTCCTGAGCTGACCACAACCCTTGGGCTGGTTGATCGAGAAGATGGGCTCCCCAACCTCGGAGACTCGCGTCCGTCGTGAGGACTAGCCGGTCTGGTTCTGAAAAGGTGGACCTTTGGCGGAGAGCTGGCGACAGCCACCAACGAAGAGCCAGTCTCACTGATGCAGGAACCGCCACTCTGGTCAGAGACTCCACCCATTCCTGTCTCTGAAAGGGAAGGAGGAACCATTGAAGATGACGTAGATGTAGATGGGCCCAAGGCATGATGTTGATGCTGGAAATCAATTTGCCTAACAGCTGCGACAGATGGAGCAGCGGGACTCTCTTCTGATGTAGCAACTGGGTCACCAGAAGGCGAATGTCGTTTTGCCGCTCGGGAGTTAGGTAAACCCGACACTGATCTGAGTCGATCAGTGCTCCGAGATGGATGATGCGTCTCGTTGGAACTAGATGAGATTTCTCTATGTTCAGAGTAAATCCGTGGTCTTGCAACACTTGAAGAACTACCTGTCTGTCGTGGGCCGCCTGAGCCGGGGAAGAAGACAGGATCAGATGTCGTCCAAGTAGCAAGCGAGACGAACTGTGACCTTTCAAAGAGACGCCATCAGCGCTGCCAAGATTTTTGTGAACGAGCGCGGCGCAGAAGAAAGGCCAAAGGGCATTGCTCGATACTGAAAGTGGTTGTTCCCGAAGGCAAACCTCAAAAACCTTCTGTGATCTGGCCGGATAGGAATGTGAAGGTAAGCCTCCTTTAGATCCACCGATTGCATGAGATCGTGCGGGCGGATGCATCCCAACAGGGACCTGAGCGAATGCATCTTGAAATGCCTGTAAAGAATATATCGGTTGAGACGACGTAAGTTGAGTATCCCACGGCAGCCGCCGGAATTCTTCGGAACTAGAAACGGGGTGGAATAGAAACCTCTTCCAATCTCCGCCAGGGGCACTCTCTCTACAGCCTGTATTTGAAGGTGTTGTATTTCGAGAAGCAACAAGGCCCGCTTGGCGGGTTGGGAAGGCCACAGACAAACCAGAAAAAAGTCCTTGGGAAGAATTGTGAATTCCAAGGCAAGGCCTTCGAAGACAGTGCGAACCAGCCAGGCGTCGGATGTGGTGGATTCCCAAGCATGAGCAAACGCCTGGAGTTTGCCTCCGATGGGAAGAGTCGGCGGTGAGTCACTTACACCGTCTGGGGAAGCGGGAAGCCGCGTCTCGGAAGGGGCGTCTGAAGGACGACTGACTCCGGCCCCTTTCCCGAAAGGATGATCGATCCGAAGGCGCTCGGTAGGATGACTGAAAGGGTGGACAAAAGTAAGAGGCCCCACTGAAGCCTTGATCCCCCCGAAAGGGCTGCCGACCCTAAGGAGAAAAACGAACTTCCTGGCGACAAAACAACGTGGGCAAAATCTTTTTCTTATCTCTGTTCTCAACAAGAACGGAATCTAGCGAGGCTCCAAACAAGGTGGAACCCTTGTAAGGCGCCGCAGTAAGACGCCATTTGGATTTAGAATCAGCCTTCCAATTACGCAGCCACAGGAGGCGTCTGGATGCGACCGTAGATGCCATGGCTCTAGAAGTGAATCTGGCTGCGTCCAAGGACGCATCTGCTGAATACTCCACCGCCGCAATCAGTTTTGCCATCTTGCTGTATCCGGGCATCCTCCAGAGGCAGTTTGTCTCTCAGCTGATGCAGCCATACCAAGGAGGCACGAGTGAAAAAAGAAGAAGAGGTAGAAGCCCGAATAGCCCAGGCAGCCGCCTTGTGAGTTTTGCGGAAGGACATTTCCGCTCTCTTGTCTTCGAACTTAAGACCATCTCCAGCCTCACCCACAAGAATCGCCGACGAAGTAAGACTGGCGACTGGATCATCGACCGCAGGCAATTGGAGAAGGGCATCCAGTTCCAGAGAGGAACAATACAGATGGTGATCAAAGGCATTCGGACCAGACAACGAAGTTGGATGTTCCCAGGGCTTCTGGACAACCTGAGAAAAAAGCTCCAGACAAGGGATGAAATCATGATCAGGTGTCTGCACGCGGAACAAGCCTGAAGAAAAAAGCTGTTGAGACTGGGAGGAAGACCTGGCCAAAGACGAATCCATATTCGTAGCCACCTTGGCCTTTCGTAAAAGGGATTTAAACAACGATGGTTTGAAGAGGCCCGGAAAAGCAGGACTTTTCCTCCTCATGCACTTCTACCTCATTGTCATGGAACATCCTCCCACAATTCCTCTTCGTGGGTAGGCTCAGGTGTCAAATCACAAACAGCAGTAGAAGGATGCCTGGAAGAACTGGGCCTGCGACCCTGTGTGAACGAGGCACACTCTGGAGGTAACAAACAACCTGTTTGTTGAAGGCCAGCTTGAAATATACGAATCATCGCCTGAGACATCATGGCATTGAAATCTGGGAATTGGCCAGAAAACCCTCCCCCATCAGAGCGGAGCCCCGCTGCAGTGGAAGTAAAAGTAGCCTCTGGAACAGGTCTACTCCTGTGATAAGCCTGGCTCTACGCTAGCAGAGCGTGACCTCATAGACAAATTAACTGGGGCAGCTGAAACCAAAACCTGCCCTTGTTGCCTCACTTGGGGTGCCCCATGAGAAGCCTCTAGAGATTCCATCTCGAGGGCAAAATCTTCCTGCGCCTGAATGACCTCCCTCTGGGGGTCCTGCTCCTGCTCCTGCACTGAACTGGAGTGCCTTTGCGCTTTGGAGAACTGTTTCTCCAGGGCAGCGTGTCTGCGTAAAGCATCTCTATCCTGAGCAGATGGCGCCTTAGAAGCCTTGGCGGTCTTGGTCTTTTTACCCCTAGCAGCCCTGATGGTAAGAGCAGGAGGGGGGGAAGAAGGTTGCTCCAAATCAGAGGAAAGTTCTACCTCTGCCATAGCAAAAAAGGGGTCCTCAATTTTGAAAATTAATAATAAGAATATATTACAAAAAGTCCCCTTCTTTCTTGATTCCTTGTTAATCAATGTTTTATACATACATATATATATATATATATATATATATATATATATATATATATATATATAATAGAATTAATCAATTGAAATATTAAATAACAAGTCATTAATGGATCTTTTCTTTTTTTAAAAAAACAATGAATTGTAATCAATAATCAATGAAGGCAATGAATTACTTCTGAATCCAAGTAAAAATCAATTAAAATTCACTTCCCTTATCAAAGCAGCAGATCCACCGAAGGCAAGCAAGGTGTTAATGGACAGCATCCAGCACCCGCAGGGCCGCTGACAGCCTTGGAAACCTAAGCCCAGGCTGCCGCTCGAGGCCCGAGATTCAATGGCGGCAAACAAGCGAAACAGCGCTGAGGATTTTTGGCGCCAATTGCAACCGTCCCAGCCAATGCTCTGCAGCACCCCCGGCTGCGATTTGAGCAAGAAGGCAATGCCGCCGCTTGATCTTCAAAGGCCAGGCCGGCTCAGATCGCCACAAAACAGCTGAGGGGAACTGTGAAAACAACGAAAAGTGGCCCAATAGCTCAGGAAAAGCTGCGGCGGCGCTGAGCAATGGCGGCAAGCAGCGGGGGCTGGAATCAAACCGCAGCACGGCTGAGGACCACCCCCACAGCGTTTGGAGCCCCGAAACGCTAAACAAGGCAAAAAAACTCCTCAACTCACAGTTCCCTGCAAGAATCCAACAAAAGAACAGAAAAACAGCAATTTAGAAAAATACTAAATAGTAAAGTTTGTAGCCAAATGGACACTCAAGCCTTCACAGCACAGCTGAGTGAAAAGACTGGGGAGAGGAAGCAGGAAGTGGGCGTATCCAGCTAAGGAGGGAGAAGATTGACACTCAGCCTCCTCAAATGGACAGTGGAGTTACCCAGGAGTCAGAATGTCTGAGCAACAAGGTGGAAATTAAGGCTTACGGAAGGGCAGAGATGGTCAGCGATCAAACCTCCTGGAGATCGATGGCAATATTCTCCTCTTGTCCCTAGATTCCACCAACACTGGATCCAGAAACACACCTAATAGCTTGTCCCCTTTAAAGGGCACTGAAGCCAACTTCCACCTCCTCTTAGTGCCTGCCTGCCAGTGTTTGAGCCACAGGACATGCCTTGCCATGATAGACGAAGCAATGGCCCTAGCCCCAACTTTGGCCGAATTCAATGTGGCATCTGCCGTGAATTCCGCTGCAGCTACAACCTTATTGAAATCCTGGTGAGTCCGTAAATCACTGGATGGTACTCTTTCCTGCATTTGCTTTAACCAAAGCAATGTCGCTTTGGTGAAAAAAGAAGCTGCCTTGGCCATCTTGACTGCCCAGGCAGTCGCTTGGTGGGCCTTGCGAAGCACAAACTCCACCTTCTTTTTGTCTGGCTTAAGAACGTCCTCAGCATCAGATAGAGCAGCTGAGGGAGATGCCAATGCCATCACAACTCATCCACTTCCAGAATCTGTAGAAGGTTAGTAAGATCTGGGGTGAAATTGTAGAATTTTTTGTCAAAGGACGTGGGATTGGGATAAACCCCAGGAGAAACCCACTACCTCTGAATTAAGTCCATAAATAATCTTGGTGCTGGAATGGCCTCTGTTTCAGTCATGGGCTCTGAAAAAAGGAGATCAGTGGGATCCGAAGTCTCCAGTGAAGCCACAGGCTTTGAAGGGTCCGTCCCCAGCCGGGTCGAACTTTTAGCTTTAAACAGTAGCACCTTAAATAAATGAGGCTGTAACAAACCTTTGAAGGTAGGTTGCTCAGGCACTATAGCTTCATCCTCAGATAACTCCTGCTCAATCAGGCTCTCCTCCTCGGAAACAGAATCTTCACTTCTCGAGGAAGAGTCCGGTGATCAGGAAGCCTGATAACTCAGTAACTCCCTAGGACGCCAAGGGGATCTCTCCTACAGCTGCCTTTTCGGTTCAACTGCTGCTGTCTGGTGAAAATGCTGTCTGCCAGCTTTGAAACCTCTCTGAACTGCCTCAGAAATCCATTGTTGGACTAAAGGAGGCATTACCAAGTCACCCTCCCCCAGTGGGCGGAGCCCCGCTGCCGTGGGAGTAAAGGTGGCCTCGGGTGGATTCCTTCTCTGACTCGCCACTCCCCTATCCTGTGGTAAAGGGAAGAGGCCTTGTGGAGGCCAAGAGCCACTTGTAGATGGCCCAATAACTGGGATAGAGACCAAACCCGGCTCCGATATCTGGCTGAGAGCAGGGCCTTCCATAACTTCCTCTTCTACAAGGGGGCAAAGGTGCTTCCTTTTCACTGCAGCCTTTGCCCCTTTTTCCATCTGCTTCTCCAAGGCCCTTTGAAGCCTTTGCTCCACCATCCTTGGGCCTTAGAAGCTTTCTTACTGGGCACAGCCTGGGATTTAGAAATGGTTTTTGCCGCTCCCCTGGCCCCACTGTTGGACTTAGAGGAGCCATGCTTGGAACTCCACTTGGAAGCTCTGCTTTCCTGAGCTCTATCAGCCATCTCTGTGTACACACCTGAAAAAATTTAAAAACTGTAGACACTGTGTATTACCTGGTCTACTAGCCTGCTTCCTCCTCCCCCCCTTTTTTTCTTTTAAGCTTCCTGCCAGCAAAAGCCCCAAAAGAAAAATGGCTCCAAAGGCCTCAGTGATCTCATCACTGCAGATCACAGTCACTCTCAATAAGTCTCAGAAAGCTTCAAAACTTTGGAGGTCCTGGTCTACCTCCCAACCGAGCAGGCACTCAAAAACCTTCAAGTCTGATTTTCTTGCAAACACGGTAGGACCCAGTCTACCTCCCTATCGGGCAGGCAGCCTAGGAACTTTCATGTGTTCTGGGGCTGGCAATAACTCCAAACTGCCTCCTTCCTGGGCAGGGAGGAGGGAGAGCGCCCTCTCCTGAGTGTCACCAGATGGTAGCACACTCTAATGGGCTTTTGGAGTAGCATGCTCTGTCTTACTGCCCCCACGCTACTCCACTATCAAAATGGTGCCCGGCCTCTTTGCCATTTCGCACCAATCAAACACACCTCCGGAGCCTCCAGAAAGCACTCAAAGGCGCTGGCAGCCACCAGGAGTCCCAAAAGCACGCCAGAGCCAACCTTTCCTTCCAGCAACGCCATCCAATCTTCCTTCGATGCGGGGTAGTGGGCTCAAGCCAGTGGCTCTTCATGCAGACCGCTGAAAATGGCTGCCACAATTAGTGGAGCCTTTTCTGGCCACCACTTTCCTACAATATATCTCTCTCCAACAGTGGGCTTGAGCCTAGGGCTCTTCACATTGTATCTTCTTACTCTCTGTCTTCATGTTCCAAATCTTGATCCAAGTGCTGTTTTTCTGGCAGAGCTCAGTCTGCCACATCTATCCTGAGCTTAGACTGAGTCGAAACTGGAGAGTGTCAGCAGAGGATGTATCTTCAGTTTAAACTCAGTCTATAGAGCTACTGGACTAGAGTGATACTATGCCTGGAGTCTCGAGGCACTATACAGGAAAATTTATAAAGAAGACAATGAATTCTAGCTATTGTCAGGCACAAGAAATCAGGAAAGAAAGAAGGCAGTTCAAATGACTACAGGTTTTTCTACGAGAATCTGAACTACTAATGGTCAAATTGGAGGTAGATAAAAGTCAATGGAATTCAAGATGGGCTGGACTTTGATGTCTTGTGGGCATGAAGAGACTCGAGACTGATGATGTGCTTGACTTCTCCCTTAGGCTCAACCTGGGCATCTCCTACAGCTATTAAAAATATGATTTTACTTGTATAAATGTATTTCAGGAACATATATATTGCTAAGGAATTTTTTTAATGTCAGAAGATGGTGTTGTATGGGACTTCTTGCTTACAAATATTTCTCTATGATTAAACAATAATTATTAAATAAATATTATATTGGAAAGAATGTAAATGTTAGTTTAGTTTAGAAATTAAAAGCTCAGTTGCCTCTGAGTTAATATTTGAGTGTAGTTGATAGACGAGTTAAGCAGTTATTACAAGCCTTGATAAGAAGTGTAATTTATGTGAATGCTATGCCATGCAATACTCACCTTATAATCTTTTGATATTATTATTTTCTTCTTTAATCTGTGCTTGATTTATACAAAAGCACTTTTTGCCCTGGAGAATGATTTAAAGATAAAACATTGTGTGTTTAAGATCTCAAGAGACAAGACTCAGGGGAAGTTTGATAGTGCATGGGTCTGGAAACTGCTGAGCTAACAGCTTAGTAAAACAAACATACATGAAGAGAATACTGCCTTGCATGACAGTTGTTGCAATCTTTATTTTATCCTACACAATAGTTTGCATTTCAGAAATAATGAAAAATATTGCCTGAAATATACCTTTTTCAATGTGATGGTCAGAGTTTGGACTTTTTAAATACAGCCTTTCTAAAAATAACAATGCTGCATCCTCTTCCAATCTATATCATGACAGCAATGGAAGCAGAGACTAAATAAACGCAAAAATTTGCAAAGGAAATGACCAAAAATTACACTTGAAAAACTGTGTCCTCAGTCCAGAACATTAATTTTTGAAAGAAAAAAATGTTAAAATGATAAATTTATTAAATATGTATTTGGTATAATGTATTAAATATTATTAAATATTACTAGGTATATATGTAATTTTAATTTTAATTTATTATATATAATTACAATCAGTAATAGGCAATATAAAACACATATGTAATGAACAATAAACCAAAAGGAAATATTTGTTTGTTTGTTTATTCCATTCATTCATTCATTAAATTTATTTGCCACCTATCTCATCATAGGACTACTTTAGGCAGTTTACAACAATAAACTTTTATTGTTTATTTTATACAATTTTATACAATTTAGGAAAATTTTATACAATTTTATACAATTTAGGAAATTTTTATACAATTGTATACAATTTAGGAAATTTTCATTTAAAAACAGCAAAATGCCCCCATCCCTAAATTAACAGATTTTATGTCTTTTTATAAAAATCACAAAAACTGACCAAATACATATCCATGATAAAGAACAAAATCATTTAAATCTTTAAAAGCAAACGTAACATTGGCTTTAACCTCCAAATATATTATTCATATAACCATGCAGATTAAGGCATTTGAGACACAGCATGGGATCCAAAAAAAGGCTCATAAAAATCCAGGTTAAAGTGTTTTAGATGACCGTGGCACAAAACTGGGCATTGTATCATGGCATTTGAAGATATTGGTACTTTTGACAGGGGCATATCCAATTTGTCCCTCTAGTCTATGGAAGCTTGAAAATCATGCCAAGCTATTTAAAAACTGGAATTGGTTCAATTTTATTCATTCAGATTTGCCATTAATGGTAGTTAGACCTTCCTGAGAAGATGATAATTTGGATTTTGGACTGATTGCATGTCAGCCCTTTGCCTTTTACAAAATTCTGCTAAAGGCCCATCTGGGTAAGAGAAAGAATTGCTGCATCATCAGCGAACAGTAACACTGCCAAATGCCTGTTACTAAGTTTAGGAGGGTGGAATTCCTTTTTGATTAGAGCAGCTATGACTGCACTCACAAAAATATTGAACAACAGGGGAACTAGAACACAATTGTTCTTCATACCTAAGCAGATAACAATAAGTGCAGTAAGATGGCCTCTCCTTTATCTTATATGACTTGGATAACCATATTTTTATACAGTATCTTAATTAGAGAAATTAGCTACTAGTCAATGGATATGAAAGACAATTTCTACTAGAGTCAAGTCCTTGGAATAGAACTGAATGCCTATTTTAAATCAATAAAGGCCATATTAAAAAAAACCCTGGTGTTGCACAAACGTATATTTTACTATTAGAATTATAAGATGGTACACTGGTCAATTGTGGCTCTGCTATCCCTAAATCCCGCTTGCTTCTTGTCAAGAATTTTTTCCTTATCTGGGCATTTAGTTTGCAAGGCTCACTTAGTAGGCTAATGAAGGATGTGTAATATAGGTAGTCCTCAACTTACAACAGTTCATTTAATGGCCATTCAAAGTTACAACATCATTGAAAAAGTAACTTATGACCATTTTTCACATTTACAACCGTTGCAGCATCCCCTTGGTCACATGATCAAAATTCAGATGCTTGACAACTGACTCATACTTATGACAGTTGCAATGTCCCAAGGTCATGTGATTTCCCTTTGTGACCTTCTGACAAGCAAAATCAATGGGGAAGCCAGAGTCCCTTAACAAACATATTACTAACAACTGTTGCAAAAAAGGTGGTAAAATGGGGCAAAACTCACTTAACGAATGTCTCACTTAGCAACAAAATTTTTGGGCTCAATTCAGGTCGTTAGTCGAGGGCTACCTGTATTCATAGAAATTAGAAATGTTAAACAATGGTTGCATTCATTTGGAATTTTAACTGTATTACTGATGTAAATAAAAAGGCAGTCCAAGATAGAGACCCATCAATTGGCAAATCCTTTTATCAGTTCTATGTTCTCTGGAACTGAGAACTATCAATGATGAGAGATTTACCTTATGCTCACCTTGCATCTTAAACCAGACAGGGGTATTGCCATTGGATTGTAACCAGTTTTCTATTAATTTTGAGAAAAACATGTATGTGTAATTGTATTTAGGGTTCTCTCTGAGATGTAGAAAATTGGCAAGGGGTTGGGCCATCTCAAAAATTAATTTCACAGTCTATGCAAGGCCTTTGATTCTAGATTGTAAGTTTAACTGCCTGTCTTTCATTTTTGTGTAGAGTTTATTAGTGTGAATTAGAATCAGGCTTTTTTTTTTTCTTCATTAGAGCTGACAGAATGATTAGCTGCTCTCTCTACTGTCATGGTCAAAGATAAGTGGAACTTAGCATTCAGCCCTGGCAGGCACTCCATTGGCAGAGCATGTGCTATATTATACAGAACTAGTTGAAATAAATTTCCTATTTAAATCTGTTAAATACCTAACTTGGAAAGATATTGAATGATGCAAAAAAGTAATGCTTTTTAAAAGCATTGATGGAATTTAACTTAGTACCAAAAAGAGAGAGAGAGAGAGATTGTTACATGGTCACTTCATTAGCACTGTCCTTGAATGATTCAACAAAACCCTTGGAGACCCCAACTTTTGAACTATTGTTAGAATGTGAATTGTTTACCTTCTGAATGTGAACTTTCTTTTTAAGCAACTTATCAAGATGCAAGATGTTAGGTTTGGCAGGCTGATAAGGAGGTTGGCATGGCTGCCTAAGCATTGATTACATTTCGATTTTAGCAGAAGTAAATGCAAGTTGATCAAACAAAATATTGTGATCTGTGCAGTTAGGAGAAAATAATTAGCCATCATGTCTACAATACATTTAACTAGCCACCCGCTGCTTGCATTATTAATCGTTTTATCCTCTGAGATATCAGAACAGAAACTATTTTCCCATCAATTCTTTTGCTTACTGGTAGTAAATATGGTCTTGTTGATTCCTGCTCTTCTGGAACACCTGTCAGCAGTAACGTTGACATTGAGAGGCATCAGATGCTGATGCCATCTTAGAAAAAAATATGTAATTTGTATTTTAATTTACTTTTTTTAAGCTTCTGACAATTAATATTTATTTTCCGATATCAATTGTTTTTGTTTTTGTTTTTCTTTGTTCTTTTCTTTTCTTTTGTGATAGCATTGTGTTACTATGAAGAAAGAGCAATGATATATTACAAGGTAGGACAGAAACATTTTCCAAGAACACAGAATGGTTAATAACTGGCGTAACACAATTATGGAGAGCTCTAGTGGTGCTCTAGTGGTGAAGGCTCCAGGCTAGAAACCAGGATGTCAGAAGTTCTAGTTCCACTTTAGGCATGAAAGCCAACAGGGTAACTTTGGGACAATCCCTCACTCTTAGCCCAACCTCAAGCTGTTGTTGTGAGAAAAATAGGAGGAGGAAGGTGTATTAGATATGCTCATCGCCTTGAGATTTATTTTATTATTAAAATAATAAAGGAGGCATATAAATTATGTAAATAATTATAAATATTTACTACTATCAGCATTTCAAAACAAGACACACACTCTTTCTATACATCTACACATGTATACATTTAACTAGTATGTATTGTAGATTATGATAACAATTAACAGTTTTATTATGATGTGCTTTCCCAAGACTTCAGATCTGTAAAATGTTGGAGATTCAAAAATATCAGTAGGTTTTCCTAGAACGTATCCAAATTTTCTCCCAAAGCAATACTCTATGGTGCATAATGTTGCAAATGCTATATATTTCTCCAAAAGTAATCCTGGAAGAGGAGAAGTGACACAAAGGAATAGCTAAAATTTCCAGCTGTTGAGAAGTAGGAAACATTCCATATTAGAAACTAGGAGAGGTTAAAGGAAGTTCATTCTTCAACTTCGAACAACCATACTAAACAACCATTTGCTTTTTTCAAAACAAAATAGCCATGACTCAAGAGTTTTGTTTTGAGCATAAGAAAACATTTTTACCCCATACTTGCAATAAAAATTGTATTTATCAGCGCTCCTGGGTAAACCAGACAGAAAACAAAACTAGTTGAGCTAAATCTTATGATTTATGATGAATATATTTTATGATTATGATCATGATTTATCACTTGTTGCTTGTATGCACTTTGAGACCTTATGTATCAGAGACAAATTCCTTGTGTGTCCAATCACACTTGGCCAATAAAGAATTCTATTCTATTCTATTCTATTCTATTCTATTCTATTCTATTCTATTCTATTCTATTCTATTCTATTCTATTCTATTCTATTCTACTCTACTCTACTCTACTCTACGGCTATATTAATAGAATCTTGCAAGTATGAAGGTATAAACTTCCTACTGCCACTTTCAACCACTTGATCCATTAGGATGGATCCTTCCTAAGTCTCTTTCTCTGACCATTAAGGCACTTGGACCTCTTTTCTTTTTTATCTGATCATTCCCTAAGCAGCCTCTCTCTCTCTCTCTCTCGACCTCCAAGGTCATCCAAACATTCCCTTTCAGTATTATACTAAATGCTTTTTTTTAATGTTTCAATGATTTAATTGTAAGGTTGCCTTGTGTCTTGAAAATAGACTTAGCCAAGTTCTTGCACCTATTGACTTATGCTGGGTAGTTTAATTCTATGGATAGAATTAAACTACCCAGATAGAATTCCTGAGTAAAGCAGCATATGAGTCAGTGAAGAGCTACTCTGAACCTGTATATTGAGAGTTAGACATCAAAAGCATATCCGTACTTATCATGTAAGGTGCTTAAGGCAACTTAAATGAACCTGTACTGAAAAACTTTGGCAATAGATTGCAACATAATAAATCTGGGATGCAGGCTACCATGTTCTCCAGTTGGACAATTTTCCCTGTTGCTGTGCTGTCACACTTTTCTGTCCCAAGAAAATAG
Organism: Ptyas mucosa; assembly: GCA_012654045.1. Classification (NCBI taxonomy): domain Eukaryota; kingdom Metazoa; phylum Chordata; class Lepidosauria; order Squamata; family Colubridae; genus Ptyas; species Ptyas mucosa. The sequence goes on along the minus strand of WNWU01000056.1, from coordinate 279,384 downwards.
TGGACAATTGTTTTACTTCCTCTGGTTGGGCCTTCCCAGAGAGGTATTTTTAGATGGTTATAGTACATACATACACAAACACACACACATACAATACTGTTCAATTTATATTGAAAAATTAAGGTATCAAAACATAGACATACATACATATTAAACAACTATCTGTAAAATAAATGTCCTTTCTTAGCAGTCCTTCTGATGTAAAAATTATTTGGCAGTAGTGCTAAAACAGCACAGTGGTCAAGAGTTATACCTAGAAATTAAGAGTCTGCTGATTCAAAGCCTGGTGGAACCTTTTTTTCTTTTTAATTATTATTTTCTTTCTTTCAACTACTTAGCTTTCCCTAGCTAGCTGAGAGCTTTTTTAGAAAATAAAAATAAGTGCAGGATTCCAGCATTTCATTATTTCCCCAGTCCCTGAAAGGAAAAGAATTTCACACAGCATGAGACCCTTTTACCTCAAATGATTGGAAAAAGGATAAACTGTTGGAATTCTGCACTTTAAAAAATACATATCTAAATAAGAAAAACTATCAAACTGAAAGAAAAAAATAGCTACTTAAAAATATATATCTACTTAAAAAAATTCTGCTGGATTTTCCATTAGACAAAATTAATCTAATGTGCTATTTTAACCTAATTATTAAAGTTTAACATTAATTATTAAATTTTAGATTATTGTTTAAAGAACCTTATTCTTTATGCTATATTATTTATTATATTATAAATATAATTATTTCAATTATTAAATTTGAATACTAATAACAGTTACTTCTCAATTTATGACCACAATTGAACCCAACATTTCTGTTGCTAAGTGCAAGATTTCACCTTTCTTGCCACAGTTGTTAAATGAATCATTGCAGTTGCTAAGTTAGTATCATGGTAGTTAAGTGAATCTGGCTTCCCCATTGATTTTGCTTGTAAGAAGATTGAAATAGATGATCACATAACCCTGGAACAACGCAACTGTCATAACTATGAGTCACTTGCTTAAGTGTCTGAATTTTGACCAAGGGGATGCTGCAACGGTCATTAAGTGTGAATAATGGTCATAAGTCGCTTTTTTTCAGTTTCTTTGTAATCACTAAATGAAATGTTTTAAGTTGAAGACTACCTGTTTTAAAGTTAGTATTAAAAATACTAACAAAAAAAATTACAAACTATTTGATCAGCACACCTATTCTATGTAGTAGAGCAGTGTTGGCAAACCTATGGCACACATGTTGGAAGTGGCACGCAGAGCCAACGCCCATTGCTCTTCCGTGTTCTGGCATGCCAGCTGGTCTTCGCACACGTGGGAGCGCTGGAAACTGGAAGAGCAGCTCTCTGGCCCGCATATGCACACTGGGAAGCTAAGCTTCTGGTTTCCGGTGCACCCATGCGCGCTAGCCAACTGGTCTTCGTGCATGCATGCACACTAGGAATTGGAAGACCAGGTGACCAGTGAGAATGCGCATGCCAGAAACCGGAAGCTCAGTTTCTCGGCACACAAATGTGCACCGGAGAATTGCTCTTATGGTTTCCGGCGTTCTCATGCAAACACACGCTCCCATTTTGGCACTCAATAGTAGAGAATACATTTCTGAGGTTAGCCTGTAAGGTAGTATAGGTAGTTCTCGACTTACGACCACAATTGAGCCCAAACTTTCTGTTGTTAAGTGAAACATTTGTTAAATGAGTTTTGCCCCATTTACAACCTTTCTTGCCTCAGTTGTTAAGTGAATCACTGCAGTTGATAAGTTACTGGTAGTAACCCGGTTGTTAAATGAAATTGGCTTCCTGATTGACTTTGCTTGTCATGTCAGAAAAGGGGATGACATCACCTTGGGACACAGCAACGGTCATAAGTATGAACCAATTGCCAAGCATCTTAATTTTGATCATATGATCATGGGGATGCTACAAAGGTTATAACTGTGAAAAATGGTCATAAGTCACTTTTTTCAGTGCTGTTGTAACTTTGAATGGTCACTAAATGAACCATTGTAAATCGAGGACTACCTGTAAAGCATTCTAGCTGAAACTGAAAAAAATCCTCAAAGATGACATAAGAGGAAAAGACCGGTTGTTGTCCTGTTCTGAAGACAAGGAAACTAGGCAGGGTTAATAAATCTCAAGAAAGGCGTACAATACACTGAAATATTTTTTAAAAAATAATAATCCCCTTGTTCAATATTTAGTAGCTCATATTAATAAGACTTTGGGGTGCAAGAGCATGCACAGAGTTCAAACCAGTCCAAACCAATACAGTGCCTCTGTGTTTCTTTTTTAATTTATGCCAAAAAATCAGGATCAACAAAGCAAATGCGTACAGGCTATGAGTATGAAGGATGAGTATGAGTATGGGAAAAGAGATTGAATATTGGGTCAGAGAATAATTTTGGCCACAGATCACCAAGTATGACCAATGCACTGTATCCTAACCTGACTGAAATGGGTACCAGTAATCTGTTTATCAGCCAATTGATCCCAGTAATTGATCTATATTTTATTAGAAATATGCTATTAAGGGCAAAGATATGCAATTCTCTCTACGTAGTATCTTTTGTCATTTAAAAAGGGCTGTAAATAAACTGCATGTTTATAATCAAATCACTTCTTCCTCTAGTCAAAGTGAAAGCCCATTTTCTATCTCGCTACTGATTTTAACTAAGGTTTTTACAGAAGTAGTTTTATTATACTTTCAATCATTGAAATAACTACACTCAAGGTTTTGACTATACTTCTTAAAACACTTATGGTAAAATTCTATTTAATGCCAATCCATAACTTCGCTAATGGCTCCAAAGTATGTGAATTAGAGATAGGTTCCTATCTGATATTCTGCCAAAAATTGAAGACGTTTCACCCAGATTAGCAGAACTCATGAGTAACATGCCTTGGGGAGAGGAAAGAACAACTAGAAGAAGCGTTTAGTTCTTTCCTCCCTCAATAGTTGCAAAAAAGGCTTTTTAAAGATTGCTGGGGGAAGAAAAAAGCATAGGTTTTTTTGCATATATATGTTGGAAAATACCTTATGGGAAGCCTATCTATGTCTTAGTCATATGCATTTTTACAGTCTATGAAACTGATAAAACCAATGTCAGACAAATCTTTATTCTGTTGAAATTAAGAATATGATTTTGCTTAAAATATAATGATTATAATGAAATTATGGAGGAGAATTTGGAATCGCTAGTGAATTATATGAAGGGAAATTGAAGATCAAACCACCCGTTATGCTAATTATATAACATTTTGATTTTTTAGTCTGCCTTTATTATTTTTTATAAATAATTTCAAGGTAGCAAACATATCTAATACTCCTTCCTCCTTCTATAAGGAGTGGAGTGGAGTGGAGTGGAGTGGAGTGGAGTGGAGTGGAGTGGAGTGGAGTGGAGTGGAGTGGAGTGGATAGGATAGGATAGGATAGGATAGGACAGGACAGGACAGGACAGGACAGGACAGGACAGGACAGGACAGAACAGAACAGAACAGAACAGAACAGAACAGATCACTGCAAGCTTGGGGTCTCTTCTGTTAAGAAATGCCATCTTGTTGACCCCAGGAAAGAAGTTGTCTCCATGGAGCCCTATTCTGCTGCAGGCTTTGGGCCTCTTTTATTAAGGAGTGCCATCTTTCAAGATTCTCTATGAAGCTCCTGTGGAAGAGCATCTCCCCCCTGCCCTGAAATTCAATTGGTCTTGACCCTGTTGGTCTTTTGCAAGGCATTAAATCTGGCTTTTCCTTTGGGCCTTGGGGATGGCAGTTAAGTGAGCCTTAACTGCCCATCTGTTCTTAAAACTGAAGGGCTTTATTTGGACCTCCAGCACACTCTATTTTGATTATCATTGTAATTGCTTGGACTTGTTTTATTTTATTAGCTGCCTAGAGTAGCTATAGCAAAATAGAGAGCCATATAATGCTTAAATATTTTTAGATGTATACATTGTTTTTTTAAAAAATAAAAAATAAATGAAACACATATATACATATATATTCTTAAATATAACACAGTCTAGAGCTGAGATGAACAAAATTTAGTTTTTAAACAGCTCTTTTATACAGAATGGAAATAATGAGTAAAATTAACTTATTATTCTTAAGGTTCAATGAAATTAGATCCTATTTACTACTTACTGTGGAAAAAGTTTTGATTGTGGAAGAAAATAAACAATAGTAGTACAAAATATTCAAAAACACTTGTAACTAACTTCAGTTCACAGTTTACTGTCCCCTGAGGCAAATCACTATTAAGTGACATTCCTAGTATCAATTTATATAATGTATGAAACAGCCCTGTCTGACCTCGGCACATTTGTGACTGCTAATTTGGAAAGAAAACAAAATGTGATTGCGTACAACTCTGTGAAAAAGCATTTGCTGTCTTTTATATTTCCTGAATCAAAAATTTATACCTTGTCACTGAATCTTACCAGAACTTTATGTATATCCTTCTGATATATAAAGAGAGATTTCATGAATAACACAAAAATTGGAGAGCTGATCCATTTACTTCATAAACAAAATCATCCAATATGTAATGTGTCAGTGTGAAAACACAGACTCTTATACACATACACATATTTAAACAATGCAATTGGAGGAATAACCTGGACTGGCTGTATGAGTACTCCCTTAAATAATCAGCCAGCCCTGACCTACCTATAAAAATCTCATAAACCTAGCTCCATTCACCATAATGCTTATCACATGGATTCTAGAGGCACATCAAACTTTGCTAAAAATAAATTTTTGAAGAATTCTGGGGAAAAAATCATTCAATCTGGAAAATTACAAAACCATTTCGAAGGGTCTGGGATTACACCAATCTACAATCAGAGACATAATGTTGAAATGGAGACATCGGAACAATACATCTTTCCTAGAATGACATCTTGTGAAAACAACTCCAACAGTATGACAGCAGGCTTCTGACTATAAATAAAATTAGACCTTACTTCAAGAGTACATCAAATTATCCAAAAACATGTGCAAAACCTTAGAAAAACATCCAGGGATCTTCAAGCCTGCCTTGCTTTGGCTGAAGTCAGAGTTCAAATTTCCATCAAAAGAAAAGTACTGGATAAAAATAAAACTAATAGGGAGGAACAAAAGAGAAGTCATTACTCACTGAGAAGAACATTTATGCCAAAAGCGTCTAGTTAATTTTCCACACTTGGTATATCAAAACCTGGAGAAACTGCCATCATTGGAAGTGGCCTGAATTCTACTGTATAGCAGAAGAATATCAGCTTATTTATCTGAGAACTGCAGTTGAAATGCCAAAGTGCAAGCAGCTCTTACTGCAAGACAGTGACCCCAAACATACAAGCAAGTATGCAAGAGAATTGATGAATAAAAACAAATTCTGTGTTTTGGAATGGGCAAGTCAAAAGGAAAATCTAAATAACATACAGTAATTGCAATGGCAGGGTCTGAAATGAGCGGTTCATGCAAGAAAACCCTCAAAAGTTACTAAGTTTAAGCAAGAAGAAATTGGCCCAAATTCCTACACAGCATTTGGTTGAAGATATTATAGGTACTACTTTTTCATACTAAAAATCACACATTAAATGACATTGCTGAGGAAATAAATGAAACAAACTCTAAATGTTGGTATTTATTATTTGCTCACATGTAGCTCTGATAATATTCAGCAGTAATATGTAAAATTTTAGAAATCCAAAAGAGAATGAGTACTCCATCAATAAAAACCATCAATTTTCAAAGCAAGGAAACAAGAAACATTCTGAGTTGACTCAGAAAAATTAGAAGCATTAGCTGAGAAGCTCTTTTTACCATCTGTGTGACTAATTCAAAAAGGAAATTCATTAAGTATAAGGAATGTTGATTCTAATATGACTTGACATTTGATCCACTTTCCATGGTTTTAATCTCATGCAAAAAGCAGAGAATAATGAACATAAATTTTCTAGTGAGAAAATTTTCTAGCATGAGATTTTCTTTAGATTGAAAATTGCTTCACTCTCCTATGTAACATTGTAAAGATTATTCCTGCCTCCTTTGCAACTTACAATTTTATTGCCCTTTATTTACATTGGCATGAGCTGTAATTTTTCTTGATTTCTATCATGTTGATAGTAATCATGTTGATTTCTTGAATTAATTTATTTGGGTTATGAACACTGCCTGGAAATGAAGAAACATAGAAACTATGCATTCAAATTAAGTATCCAAATTGAAGGTTTGTCTATTAACATCACAAGCTGTTTTTAGTCTTAGTATCTATTCCCCAAATACACTTGAGAAACCTAGTTTTGACTCAAACCCCCACAAATATTATACACCAACAATATTAAGCTAGACTTGTTGCATTTAGTAATGTTTGTTATCAATAATCAGTACAGTATTAATCTTAAAATAAGATGAAGAACTACAGCAATTTTTATCTGAGCAATGAAAGATCTACTGGTACTCTTATTTAACAGATCGCTAAAAGTTAAAATATGAAGAATGTCTATCAAAAGAAATCCCAATTTTGGATATGGTACAAACCTATATAATTCAGGGGTGTCAAACTGGCGGCCTGTGGGCTGGATGCGTCACATACATGCCACACCCATCCCAGCTCCGTGAAGGGGAAAACCATCGCGATAGGTCACATGATGCCACGAGATTGACACCCATGCTATTTATAGAAGACTAACCCAAAAATAGTTTCAAAGTTGAATAAAATAGTATGCCGGATTTACTTTAGAAAAAAAGTTTATTTCAGTTAGTGGGATGTACTTTCACAATTTAATTAGCTATTCATCTGCAGAAGGAACTATACATACTTTCCAATAAGAAGTGAAAGGAAAAGTTGTCATGTACGTACATTTAGTGAGAATGTAAGGCTGCCCACATTCACAGGCTGCCCACATCTCCTCCATCAGATCCCAGTTAGGTTCATCCTCTTACTTTCAGTATATATGTATTGTAGGATTTACCTATGATTCAAATCTCCCATGATCAAAGCTTTAAATTACAAAATAAGCTTATATTTTCTTTACAATCATTCCATGGTCCATGCACCAAGGCTGCAGTCCGAACTGATTTCATAATGAGATAGTCATTGGGATTCTTCTAGCTCCTTCAATGATTCCTGTATATGATTGTGCTTTGCACAACAGTAAATGAAACGCTACTAGAGAGGTTAAAACTTGTAAAAGATTGTTTCCTACTTGTCCTTTTCTTTTGTCTTCTCAGAATGCTGTTATGCTTTCAGGATTCCGTACAAAGTAGTCTCACATATGACCATTGAGTGAAGTGGTCATTAAGACATGTGACTGTTTTGCTCAGTGACCACAATCCTGGCACCAGTGGTGGGCTGCAACCGGTTTAACAACCTGTTTTGTGAACGTGCACTTAGCGCGTGCACACCTAACACACTTGCATGCAGCGTTCAAAATACAGCAATTTGGAGCTCAGATGCTTACCATCTAAGGCAGCCCGGTAAGTAGAACAGCAGAGGCGCGGAAATCAGCTGTGCTGCGCGAAATCAGCTGAGCCAGAAAGAAGGAAATATATAACAGGATAGAGCAGGGGTGGGTGGGCAGAGCCAGCTGATGTTCGGAACTACCAGTTCGCCTGAACTGGTCCAAACCAGCAGCAGCCTACCACTGCAGGGCATTCAATTTTATAGCAATTGTATAGATTGTTAAGTGAATGAAGTGAATGAAGTCCTATTGCAGGGATGCCTCGGGAGAATAAAGGGGTTGAGGGCAGTGCTGCAGTAATTTTGAATGCTTGCTAAATAAACAGGCTGGGGGCTACCTAAAGTTTAAGGAAGTAAACCTCGGGGTTGAATAATAAATTCTTTTTCTCCTTGCAAAAATAAAAATCATTATTCCTTTTTTTTTTTTTAACTTGGATCCCTTCAATTACCCAGCACAATGTAAGAGGAAAGAAGCTTTCTCCTATTCTCACTTAGCATACTGTAAAATCCTGGAATTATTAAGAAAAATTAGAGTTTGCTGACTTGAACTTTTTTGGAGCCTACAAAAAATAGCAATTCCAATAGTTGGGTGAATGTATTTAACAACAGCAATGATTAAAATTATGACAATTTAGGTTCATGTTAATGTTAGAGACCTTTTTAATATTTATTCTATTTTTCATATTTCTACAGTTGTTAAACTACTGGGGTATCTCAAAGTAAAACAGAATTTGCAGGGCAGTTGTTGTTTTAAAACTATTTTTTTTACATTTTTTAATTCTATTGGCTACTTTGAAATAAATATAATACATCTAATATGTAAACAAATAGATTGAGCACTAAATGCTCAAATCAAGCATAATTAAAATCCCCTTCAATTTAGAAGAAAGAATCAGGGGCTAGTGAGTTTAACATTACTTATAACAATTAAACATCTTTTTTTTTCAGAATTTGACCATGCTTGAACATGCAAAGGTTTCAAAGCTCCAAATTTTGTAATAGATAATCCTTCAAAATTAAAACTATGAAAATGTATATAGTCTACTCTATACATAATTTACCAAATGTTGCATTCCAGAAAGGATAATTGTTAATCAAATAAAAAGGCAAAATTGGATGAAAGAATTGGCTTCTGATAAAGATATGCACAATTATTTTACTTTTAATGACAGAAAATGGGAAAAAATCATGAAACAGACTTCCATGTCAAATTGAGATACCAGAATTGAAATGCTTTTAAATTTATCATGGATATATATCTTTAATCTGACATACCCTTATAATTAAATTTCTGCAGCTAATTTATGCTCATTTATCTATGCTCGTTTATGTAGAAGAACCTGTAAAGGTTCAGCCAAAGCACTAATTTTACCTTTTCCGCAGCTTCCTTTTGAAAACATGGGCAATCAATCCATTTGATCAATTTATCAATTTGATCAATTAGCATGGGACAATATTGATCTATCAATCTAATCAATCCTGAGGGGCCTGAGTGGCGCAGTAGACCAAGGCACTGATTAACATTCAGCTGCCTACAATTACTGCGAGTTCTAATCTCACCAGGCTCAAGGTTGACTCAGCCTTCCATCCTTTCTAAGGTAGGTGAAATGAGGACCCAGATCGTGGGGGCAGTAAGCTGACTTTGTATAAATATACAAAAGTATGAAGGCTATTGCTTAGCGCATTGTAAGCCGCCCTGAGTCTCTGGAGAAGGGCGGCATATAAATCATTTTTTTTAAAAAATATCCATAATCCCATCATTCTGAGAACTGGAATAGAAAGGATCCATTCATGTATCATGGAGATGCATGAACAAGATTTTACCCAACTAGTTCTATCTATATATGCATCTGAAGTCACAGCAGTATTGTTAACCTAAGCTTCCCTTTCACTGCTGTAAGTGTTACAGAATACAGCAATGGAGAAGACTGTTCTTCCTCATTCCAGCCAGAATGCCATATATCAGCTGCCTGTTCCACGTGATATTCCTTAGTGGCCTCCCTTCAAAATTCTAAGTAGTCTCAACCCAGTTAGCTTTCAAGCCTAAAGGGTTTTGGCTAAATACTGTCCCATGTTGATACTTAAAATCACACATTGCTTTTTTTAGCCTTTTAAAAATGAATAGGTGGCCTAGAATGCCAATAAGCAAATGCTTCAGAGGAAGGAAAGACAAATTGATAGTGTGTGTAAATTAGTCAGGTTATATAAATGCTGAATGATACATCCACCATAAAGTAGTCAAACCAAGAAGCATACTCCTCCTAGAAGGATTGGACTAATCTAATAAATGATAACAAATGGTGATGTTGAATAGTAAGTCCCTAAACTTCCATTTCTTCTTTCAATGCAGGTATTTTAAGAACAATTTTACCTGAAGAGAGATTTTGACTCAATGCCATTCTCTAGATGCCCAGATATAGTGATATTGCCTTATTAAAAGTTAAAATTGAAATGCTTTTGGCTTTTAAGCAAAAATATATATCTTTGGTGGTTTTTTCTTACCGATAGAACAGTGTTCTTTCAACTCAAGATATGACTTAAAGTCATATAAGCATATGAATCCTTTGAGCAGCATTATTGTTGGTTTATTACTACATTGTAAATTATAGCTACTTAAGTTTCAAGGTGAACTATTATGCAATTCTATGGCACCCTAATGCATCTCTTCCCAGCCTTACAAATAAGATTTTCTTAATTTAAAACTGTAAAAATGATTCATAAGGAAAGCAAGGAATGAAATTGACAGCTGCTTTTTTCCTCATTCCAAACATTACATTTCTCCAAGACGTTAAGGGCATGGTACTTTCCCCTATTTATAACAACCCTATAAAAATGGCTTGACTAATAACTACCCAAAGTTACTATATGTGAATACAAAATACTGAAATATTGAAAAGAAAGAAGAAAAGAGAAAATATTCTATAAAGATTATAGAGTCAGAACCAGTGGTGAAATGTAAAATTTGTTACTACGGGTTCTATGGGCGTGGCTTGGGGGATAATGTGACTTGGTGGGCGTGGCCAACTTTTTTTTTAAGCATTTTTTCTACAACCTCTTCAGCCGAAGAAAAAATGCTTTTAAAAGCCTCTGACGATCAGGCAACTCAGCTGGGATCGTCAGAGGCTTTTAAAAGCATTTTTTTAACAACCTCTTCAGCTGAGGAGGTTGTAGAAAAAATGCTTTTAAAAGTAAAAAAAAAAAAAGCCTTTGATGATTGCGCTGCTCAGCTGGGCATGGGGGGGGGGCAGGGATTTTTGCTACCGGTTCTCCAAACCACCCGCCGCTATTGGTACTGGATCAAGTGATCCGGTCCGAACCGGGAGCATTTCACCTCTGGTCAGAACAATGTCACCACCAGCACTGGCGTGGCTGGCCATGACAGGGGCTTCAGGCAGCACTCCTTAGCAGTGGCACTGGGGCTGAAGTCAGCCATTAGCCACTCATCTGTCAGTTCAGAGCCTCCCGAGGCTGCCAAGGGCAGCGCAGGGGTGGGGTGGGGGAGGGCGACTGTAGAGGATGAGTGATCCATCAGGTGGGGCTTTTGCAACCAGCTGGTAGGAATGGCTGGCCTGATCTTTTGCTTTTCCTTCTCCTGCTTTCTGAAGACCCACCTGTCTCCTCTAACCCCCATCCCCACCTCTTTGTTCCCTCTGTGCTTCTCCCATGTTTCTGGGAGTGCCCAGCTGAGCTCACAAGTTTACCAGAAAATATTTGTCCAGTGTCCTTTGTTGAGGTTATTTACCCTGGGTGGGCTAGATCATGCCACACGCCTGTCAGGAGCAACTGACCCTCTGCCTTTGCCCCATGATTCCTTGGTCAAAGCCGCCTCTCCCTACTGTTTGCCCGAGTTCACCTGTGTGGCAGGGCTGGCATCTATGCTGCCCTCTGGGTGTGCCAAGCTTCGCCCCCTCAGCATCGAAGGCTGGGGTGGCATTCCTGAGTGCCACCACTCCCTCTGGCAATCTTTGTTTGGCGTTCTGGGCTTCAATCCTCACCGGGTGCTGAGCAGCAAGAAAGGCTGTGCTTGTTCCTTGTACCTTGGTCGGGAAGTGCCTGGATCTGCTCTCTCCCCGTGGCTCTCTTTCTGGATGGAGCAATGCCAGGAGAATGGGGGTGCCTCCTGCAGTCTTCTGCTTCTGGGAGGCACTGGTCCTGATCAGCACTTCGAGTAAGGATTTGGGTAAGAGGGGAGGATGCGTTTGCTGGTTTTCTGGAGGAGCCCAGGGGGGCCTGCTGGCCCCTGCCCTGAAGGACAGCCGCCCGTTCATTCAACCGTTCTGGGGTCTGGCTCTGGGGCTTCTTGTGTCCCCCTCTTATTCATAGGCTACATCAGGGAGCTCAGCTATTTCCGCTGGCCGTTGAGGAGGACAGGCTCAAAGCCAGACTGCTTGCAAGGATGGAAATGAAGAGGAGTGAGGAGAAACACTAATTCCAATCGCTTGTCCTTTTCTTTTTCACTGTCCAAGTTCCTTTCCCCAAATATCCCTGGGAGAGCTAGAACCCCCGGTCAGGGTAGACGGTCTTTCCCTGGAATTCAACAGGGAGCCCGGCTGGCATGCTTGGTGGCTTCTGGGCCTCCCTCCAACATGCCAGCCAGGCTTCCCACTGAAGTCCAGGGAAAGACCAGGTGCTCCACACCCTCGCAGGGAAGGGATCTTTGGCAGGGAAGGGATCTTTGGCAAAGGACTGGAAGGACCCTAACTGCCCCATCACCACCGCTCTTATATAGCTTATCAAATACACAGAGGTACTCATTAGAATCAGTTTTTTTCCTTAGGAAATTAAGAGGGAATCTGGCTCTTTAAGTTCTCCTGTTTGATTATTCAGGAAAGAGGTTATTAAGCATAAGGGGGGGGCATATACGGAGGTGCTGTGCTTGTTGGAAGAGCAGACGGGGGGGTTAAATACCCAGGCTTCATCAAAAAGAGTATTTTGAAGTCCAAGAGGAAAATTCTTTTTACCACCTTTTTTTTTTTTTTTTTTTTTGCCTGGGGCTTTTACATTGCTCTGGCTTTGAATTGCCCGCCCTTCCAACACTTCGGAGATAAATTTCTAAACATTTTTGCCATCCTTGCTGGAGGGAGATGCCACCTATACCATTTCCTCTATATATCTTGATGGCAAGATATGCAAATTGAGGTTGCTACAGAAGACTTTGAGCTACATGCAATGAGGGATGCTGTTTGAAGTCAAACAGACTTCACAAAGCCTCTTAGGTTTAAGACAGGGGTCAGCAACCTGTGGCTCTGGAGCTGCATGTGGCTATTTCAACCCCTCTGCTGTGGCTCCCTGTCACTCAAAATATGAGTCACAGCCACCAATGTGCGACACCCGCCGGCACGAGATTTATTGAGCTTTTCAACCCCTGATAGACCAACCATGGATAAATCCAAGAAAAGAAAAGTTTCAGAAGAAAACAGAATGTTTAATTCAACTCCATCATTCCATGTCACTCAAACCACTACCCCAACAGTGACATGTGAAGCCAATAAAATACTGTATGCTGCATTCGTTGCGGACAACTGTGTGACTCATTCTTGTGTTACTGTCTGTAAGAAGACTTCTGCCTGTAAGATGGAAGTAACTGTGGCGAGCAAGAGAGGAAAGGAAAAGTTCATTTCAGATGGGTACCTCTATGTATTTGATAAGCTGAGTACTAACCAGGGCAGCCCCGGTCCTTTACAGCCCCCTCCCCTTGTCTTTTGTGGCTGGATCCCTCGTCCTCTACAGTCTCCCTCCCCCCCATCCTTTGTGGCAAAGAGATGCGAACCAGCCTCAGGCATTTTGGACAAAGGGGGTCTTTCTTTCTTTCTTTCTTTTTCTCTCTCTTTCTTTCTCTCTCTCTCTCTCTCTCTTTCTTTTTCTCTCTCCCCTTTCTTTCTTTTCTTTCTTTTTCTTTCTCCCCCCCCCAAACTCCCATTCTTCTCTTCCCATTTGGGATGATGGATCCCTCGTCCTCTACAGCCTCCCTCTCCCCACCCCCTGTCCATTGTGGCAAAGAGATGCGAATCAGCCCTTGTCTCAGGCACTTTGGATAAAGGGGTGTGTGTGTTTCTTTCTTTTTCTTTCTTTCTTTCTTTCTCTTTCTTTCTTTCTCTCTCTCTTTCTCTCTCTCCCCTTTCTTTTCTTTCTTTTTCTTTCTCCCCCCCCCACTCTTCTCTTCCCATTTGGGGTGATGGATCCCTCGTCCTTTACAGCCCCCTCTCCTTGTCTTTTGTGGCTGAATCCCTCATCCTCTACAGCCCCCCTCCCCCACCCTTGGGAGGCTCCGAACTGACAGGTGAGCAGCTCGTAGCGATGCGAACCAGCCCTTGTCTCAGGCACTTTGGGCAAAGGGGAGGTGTTGTTGGCCCACCTGAGCCTCCGCTCTTCCACTCCCAAAGCCCCTGAGTCCCTGCACCGATTGGCTGGCTGCGAATTGTCCTGCGAGGCCAAAAGCCCAACACAAACTGTGCTTCAATGAATGGCCCCGGTGAAGGGACTGGGACGGAAGGGGCTGTGGCCGATGTGCCGGGGTAAAAGACTGGGGGCGGGTCAGCCGAGGAGAAAGGTTTGAGGCTAATAATGCAGAGGCGAAAACCTTAAGGAGAAACAGGCAAGGCGAAGAGACTGAGTTGAAAAGTCATAGACCCTGACGGGGATGACCAGGTCGCCGCTCTACAAATGTCTTCAATGGGAGCCTGTGTGGCCCATGCTGCAGTAGTGGCTGCACTCCCGGTGGAGTGAGCAGTAATCCATCTCAGAATGGGCCAAGCCTGCATCTCATAAGCCTTGGCAATGCAGGCTTTCAACCAGCGACCTATGGTGGATGACATCATTTCCTGCCTATGGCTGAAGGCTGAAAGAAGACGAATAGAGATTCTGTCTTCTGAAAGGAAGAAGTCCATTTAATATATCTACAAAGAGCCTGTCTGACGTCCAGTGTATGCCATCGTTCCTCCACAAGATGATGGGGTCCTGGGCAAAAATTAGGCAAAATGAGTTCCTGGGCCCTATGAAACCAGGAGTTCACCTTGGGCAGAAACAATGGATCCAAATGAAGAACCACCCTATCTGCATGGAAAATGCAAAGATCTTTCCTCACTGATAATGCTGCTAATTCAGAGATCCTCCTGGCTGATGTTATTGCCACGAGGAATGCCATCTTAAGGGTTAAATATCTGAGGCTAGAGGTCTTCAATGGCTCAAATTGAGCTGAAGTGAGAACCTGGAGCACTAAGGCCAGGTCCCAGGTGTGGTAACAATGTACCACCGTAGGTCTCAAATTAACAGCTCTTTTCAGAAAACTGTGTATTCTAGGGTGGTGAGTAAGAAGTTGCCTGTTTTCATAGGTCAACACTGTAGCTAAAGCTGCAACCTGTTTCCTAAGGGTGTTGGGAGACAGTCCCCTGTCCAATCTCTCTGGGAGAAATGAAACCAGGAACAGCTTGGATCAGGATTGATCCTTATGTAATAACCAGTAGGATTCATTTAACAAGAGCAATGAAGAGTCCTGAGATTGCTGTTGCTAAGCCAGGTGATGATATGATGTTTCACCTAATGATGGTAAGTGATGAAAATTCCAGTCCCAATTACTGCCATAACTTATGGACTACCTGTATAACAAAATGATAACCAGAGCAAATAGTTTATATATCTTGGCAGAACGTTTACCAAACTTATAGAAATATGTATATTAAAGAATATAATGGTGCAGATACAAAGATAGCAAGAGAAATGATTGAAGCCTGGGAAATGGGCCTCTTGTCAGTCAACAGGAGTGTTGATTTACCACCATCTTATCAAATACTTAGGAGTTAAGAACTTGGCACCACATGGAAACAACAGCCAATCACTAGCTATCGTCAAATCAATCAACAAACAGGAAGGCACCACATAAATATGATGCCTAGAAAAGCCAAAAGCACACATTCTGATAGAGAGAAATTTTCTGAGGATGGGCTCCAGCATGAGTCTGAAAACTCAGAAGACTAAACTTCTGATCCTAGTGACCAATCCAGCTTGGATCTTGCAAGAAATAAACATGCTAATAGAAATAGCAATAGCACTTAGATGTATATACCATTTCATAGTTCTTTACAACAATATCTAACTGGTTTACAGAGTCAGCATATTGCTACCAACAATCTAGATTCTCATTTTACAAAAGGATGGAAAACTGAGTTAACCTGAAGTTGGTCAGGATCAAACTCCTGGCAATGGGCAGAGTTAGCCTGCAATAACTTTATTCAAAGCACTGCATCACGGTACCCCTATTGAAATAGTCTGGGATGCAAGTAAAGCATATATGCGGGGGGTACTGATTCAAATGAACTCTAAACATAGACAGAATCAACAGAAAAAGAGACTAGATTTGGAAAGAGAGAAAAAGAAAAAAGAGCAGCAATTGATACAAAAACCAGCAGACGGAAAATTGCAAACAGTTATAAAACTTTTGAAGGATCAATTTCAAATGCTTATAGCAGATCAAGCAGCAACTAATTTACAATTTGCAAAGCACAATACTTTTACTAATGCTAATAAACCGGGCAGATGGTTGGCATATACTTTGAGGAAACAATTAACTACACAGACTATTGATAGTATTGAGTATGCAGGCAAAGAAGTTTTTCAACAAGAATCAATTAAGAAGGCCTTTTTGGACTATTATACCAAGTTATACGCTAAAGATAATATACAGAACAGTTGTATGGATAAATATCTAGAAGAAAAAAGAGTTTCAAATGTCTCATCACTCCAAAAGGAAAACTTGGATCAATTAATAACAGTTGAGGAGATTAGTTTTGCCATAAAACAATTGAAAACAGCCAAAGCTCCAGGGATGGATGGCCTAACTGCAGTTTATTATAAAACTTTACAAGCAGAAATGATTGAGCATCTTAAGGACTTATTTTGTAATATACAACAAGGAGGTAAGATACCTTCCTCGTGGAAAGCAGCCTTTGTCTCATTGATACCAAAAGAAGAATCAGGCTCTAAGAAACCAGAAAATTATAGACCAATATCTCTTTTAAATACAGATTATAAATTTTTTGCAAAAGTGTTAGCCAACAGACTGATGCCAGTTATTCAAGAGGTAATTCATCATGACCAAGCAGGATTTATTGAAGGCAGATACATGAAGGAGAATGTTAGGCAAATCATAGATTTATTGGACTATCTAGATAAGAATAAACAGATCTCTGCAGCGCTGGTTTTTTTGGATGCGGAAAAAGCCTTTGATCGAGTGAATTGGAATTTTATAATTAAGACTTTGGAAAAAATGGACTTGGGGGAGCGGTTTATACAGGTGGAGCAATTTATCATGAACAATCTGCACAACTTATCATCAACGGAAGTTTAACATCAAATTTTAATATACAAAAAGGTACAAGACAAGATTGTCCACTATCCCCATTATTATTTATTTTAACTCTCGAAGTCTTATTGAACATAATACGGGATTCGAACTCTTTGAATGGAATAGTCATAAGGCAAGAGGACTACAGAACTAGGGCATTTGCAGATGATCTGGTTGTTACCCTAACACGGCCGATGAAATCAATAATCCAGATGAAAGATATTATAGAAGAATATGGCATGGTATCTGGTTTTAGATTGAATCAGAAAAAACTAAAATGATTGTTAAAAATTTGACAGAGAGCAAAAAAAAGGAACTGGAAAGAATGGCAGGTTTCGAAATTGTCTCAAAGGTCAAATATTTAGGAGTACAAGTCGCAGACTCAAATACAAAACTGTTTCAAAACAATTATGAGGTTCTGTGGCAAAAGATACAAAAAAATATGCAAACTTGGAAGAAACTGCAGTTATCTTTACTTGGAAGAATATCAGCAGTAAAAATGAATGTTTTACCTAGATTTATCTTCTTATTTCAAATGATACCGGTGCTCAAATCTGATAAACCATTGCTAGAATGGCAAAAAGGAGTGAATAAATTTGTCTGGAATGAAAAAAAACCGAGAATGAAACTGAAAATTATGCAAGATACTCGTGAGAGGGGTGGTCTTAAACTTCCAAACCTTCGATTATATTATGAAGCAGCTGCATTGACACAAATAAGTGATTGGTTTGGAAAAACAAAGACTGAGTTGCTCAATATAGAAAGTCATGACCTTGTTTGGGGATGGCACGCATACTTATTTTATGATTACAAAGTGGATAAAGTGTTTAATAGTCATACACTTAGAAACGCCTTGATGAGAATTTGGAAGAAGCACCGAACCAATTGGGATTATAAGATTCCGTTTTGGCTGGATCTTGCTGATACCATGTGGAATACAAATATTAAGTCACTCGGGGGGGGGGGTTATACAAAGAGTTACTTTATACTGAAGGAGTAGATGGCAGTTGAAGACTTTGGAAACGCTGTTGGAAGAAGGGATTTCTTTGACTTGGTTGCAGTATAATCAATTGCAGATGAGATGGAAAGAAGATCAACAAACTGGTTTAATGGAATATGAAGTGGAATTGGTTAGACAGATAAAAGAGATAGGTCCAATGCATATTAAGAGAGTTTATAATGTTTTGCTAGAAAGGGATTCAGAAAATGAGTTAGTTAAAGATTGTATGATTAAATGGGCACAGAATTTTTCTCAACCAGTTATGATGGATACTTGGGAAAAAATATGGGTTCAGAATGTTAAATTTACACAGTCACAGAATATGCGAGAAAATTTTTATAAAATGTTTTATAGATGGCACTTAGATCCCAAGAAATTGTCTTGCATGTATCCTAACGTTCAACCAAAATGCTGGAGATGTGAGTGTTTAGATGCTACATATTATCATATTTGGTGGACTTGTAAGAAAGTGAAGGCTTTTTGGATAAAAATTTGGTGGGTTATGCAAAATGCTTTGAAGAAAAAAATACAATTTTCTCCGCAATTATTTTTACTAGGTATAGTTAAGGATTTCACACTGGGAGAAACAAAATTGATTTTGTATATGGTGACAGCAGCTAGGTTGTTGATTGCTCAATATTGGAAGAAAGATGCCTTACCGACTGTGGACCAATGGACTCAGAAGATGGCTGGATTTGCAGAAATGGCGAAGATTTCAGCTTTTTTAAAAGATCAAACGCTTGAGAATTATATACAGGAATGGAAAAAGTGGATTGATTATATACAGAATAAATATCAGACTAGAAAATACTACGTAGCTTTCAGCTGAGGGGGATTGATGGATAAGCTAGTAAATAGAGAAAAAGATATGGAAGGGATGAATAACATATATATTGTTTGGAATTATTAGCATTGCATATAGTGGAAGTCAAGGGGGATGGAAGGGAAAAGGGTGGTGGGGAGGGTTAGGGTGGGATTGGGAGGGAATTATATTTTATGTATATGAATTTTTATAATGTTGGGGAAGGGTGGGGGAAAAAAGGGGGAAAAATGTGTATGTCTAAAACTTTTTCAATAAAAAAAAAAGCACTGCACCACCACAGCTCCTAAAATATCTTCTCTCTTGAAAGGCATGAATATTTCTTAAAGAAGCAAAAATGGTTGGGCTTCTTTGCAAGGAGGACAATTGAAAAAGCAAAGGTTGAATGTAGTTGGCAAGATACTTTGAATCAGAGTATCAGGGTTGAATAAAAAATCAGCATAGTGGCACGGGGCAATCAAAATCATATTGTTATTGTTTTATATGTTTTGTGCATCTTGACTTTTTTGACACACACACACACACTTCTTTTTTTAATCAGTGGTAAATGACATGGTAAAACAAGGATATTTTTCAAGCACAGAAAATTAATGAAAAATATAGTGAATGTTTTGATGTAAACTAGTTTTAGCTATGTCTCTTTTAGCTTGTCTCTTTTAATTTCTTTTGCTTATTATTTCTAACTTTTTTTCTATTCTTTCTGTAATTTGGCTTACTCCAAAATGAAATATGCATTCAATTATAAAATGCTTTCATTTATAAAAATGTACCTCTGTGTGAGCCCAGGGTAAACTAGACAGGAAACATTACTAGATAAACTAATTCTACTTTATTGTAAGTCTACATCAGGAGTGTCAAACTAAAGGCCCAGGACCCAGATCTGGACCATGGTGTGCTTAGATCTGGCCTGCGTGGCTGCCCTGGAAACAGTGAAGGACTGGCCCGCAGTGTCTCTGCCAGCAAAAACAGGACCAGGGGGACACGTGTGGCCCACCCGAGCTCCACTTTCGCTGGCAGAGGGTTGCAGGAGGCCGTCACGACTGAAAACAGAGCTCAGGAACCCCTTTCTCACTGGCAGAGCACTCAGGCTGCCACAGGTGCCCCCCACACGAAAGATATCAAGCTGGCCATGCCCACCCTGGCCACGCTGATCCCGGCCCCCGAAGTCAAACACAACCCTGATGCGGCCCTCAATGAAATCAAGTTTGACACCCCTGGTCTACATTAACAGAATCTTGAAAGTCTGAAGTCTACCAACTTCCTGCCACCTTTTTTAACTGCTTGATCCATTAGGAAAATACTTCTTTTGTAACAATCAAACGAATGGGAGGGGAAATGTTCACATGTAAGATTTGCAACCTAACCTCGCAAAGATATGTTGGGCTGTCTAGATTTGCACAAGGCAACATCATTTGGGGAGGGATTATGATGTATGGCCTATTGCACAATTCTGTCACCAATAAACAGTGATAGTAAACAACAAACCAGTATTTGCTCCTTTATTCAAATAGGATTTTTAATAGAAAATGTGTCTTCAGAATGATGCATTGGATAATTATTTGAAATATATTGTTGAGCTTTAATTGAATTTTGCTGAATTTGGTTAGTCAAAATCACACAAGCGTATAAGAAGGAATTTGGAATCCTTGGAATATCTCCAGCAGTTCTTTCAAATAATTTTCAGGCCTATTAGATAATAAATAAGAGATTCATTCACTGAGGTATAGTTCACTTTCAAGGCTTAACTATTCTTCAAGGACCTTTTTAATTCCTTTAAAATGAACATATAAATGAAACCATTAATAATACTAGTACTTTAAATAAGCTTACCATCCATTTGGGTTCGAAAAGTGCATATGGAAGAATTGTCAAAATGTTCAAACATTGTCACCATCCTCCCAAAGAGAATTAGGAACATCTACATTTAAGCATATGGTTAAATAATGTTCTCATACAAACTTACTTAGCAGTGTGCCTGCACGTCCACAGTCAGGTAAAATGTACATAGGTTTGCTGTTTGATTTATGTAGCTCAATATTATATTTGTTTCCTTGGTAGAAAACATCATTACGTTTAATGGGGCTATTGTCAACTCTGAAGCAAACCTGGCTGAAGCCATCTTGTGCTGCCTCATAGATGCCACGAAGCCTGAGAGGGGGAAGAGAAGGGGAAAGTAGATAGCCCAGCTAGCAGTCAACACAAAAAGTTTTCCTGTGGGAACCAAGGTCATTATAACAAGTGGCTGTTGAAGGAGGAGACGAACCTGCCATCCATCCTAATTGGACAATCTGACCAGTTATACCGGGGGGGGGGGATTTTACTCTTTTAATTAGGTGAAAGCCACAGGAAATGTTAGAATTGGTTTTCACCGGCTGTGCCGATATGATGTATTCAATAAACATGTTCTTTGAGGAATCTACCCGCCTTGGAGTTCCGCTTTCAATGGGTGTGTTACTCGGAACGCTGACAGCTATCATACAAAGTCATACTACAGTCTAGTCCTCATTTCCTAGGAAATCTTCTGAACATGGAAATAGAAATAACTTGTATATTCAAGGGCCTACATATATTACGTTGGCAATGTAAATATGAATAACTTGTTAATAATGCTGTTCTGTGTAAATGTTTGATCAGTCCTCAGGATAAATGCGGTGTATTACAGGGGTCCCCAACCTCCGGTCCATGGACCGGCACCGGGCCGCGGCATGCTAGCAATCAGTTCACTCAAACAAGCAGAGCCCCACCTGTGGAATGCAGGCAGCATGCAAAACCATGCACCCTCCAGTCTGCGGAAAAACCTCTCTCTATTCTCCATGGTTCCTGATGCCCAAAAGGTTGGGGAAAACTGGTGTATTGGGCTTTTATTGTTCCTGGTTCATGAAGCAGACCCATGATCTCATATCATTATTTCATTACCAGGGGGCAGCCTGTATGTATTCTAGTTCTTGCAGACTCACTGAAGTGCATTTTAGAGCTTTCCGTAAAGCAAGCTGCAGAAACTCTAATATCGTTTGCTTGATAGTAGAAAAGATAAACAGTATGATTTATTGGTAACCCTGACTTCAGCCTCTATTAAATACATGAACAGCTATTGTAGTTTTAAATGTTTAGGGGAAAAAACCATGCCAGATGAAAGTTGGCATTCCTTTGACGTATGACAGATACATGCGTAAAGAACCAAATTATAAAATTGAAATTTCACTATCAGTTACATACATACAACCAAAGTTAGATATACTTTTTAAAATTCATAGCTTCCTACGAATTCTTAACATTCTTGGTTTGGATTAGTCCCACAAGGGCAGCAAGAATTTATTTCAGAATAAAGAAAGGAAGAGCAAACTTTTACTGAAAGGCCAATCATATTTAACAAAAAATAAGCTCTAATCAACTCAGACTAGATAAAATTAGGTGCTTTGCAGCTGTTAGGACCTTTGAGAATATGAACCTTTCTATAACTACATTTCAGGTTGTTTAATTCATATTTAACTTTGGCTGCAGCTTTGATTGACCATATTAATTTAGCACGAGAAAATATACAAATTGCATTTGTGATATATGAACCTACTATTCCAGGTGCCCTAAATTATACTTGACTCGCAGTTGTTCAGAGAGTTCACTATCATTATTATAAATCCAGCACATGCTTTCAAGCATTTTAAAGGAATAAGTGTTAAAAGGATAATATAAATTATTCATGGACATTTATAAGTAATAATAGTGCTATTAAGCTGACATACAGATGGTTAAACTCTGCAGCTCAGCTGAAAAGTGTCAAAATTAAAACTTCTTTTTTGCATTAGAGTTCAGGTATATCGATCACATAGGATGAAGTAAAAAAGAATATTTTAGGCAATGAGTATATCCTGTTAAATGTACATGTGTTCTTATCACAGAGAAATTCATTAATCTAAATTCTAAATACTTCCCTGAATTGTAAATTGCATATTGATTGACAAACTCAGGAACATGAAACACAATTATAGAAGTGTTTATATCCTCTACACTTCTGCTGTTACATTGTTTAAAATAACTATATGGAGTACTATAAAGAGATGAAATCCAGCAATAAGGAATATCAACAAAAGAGAATATATATATTTTAGGGGTGAAGTATGGAATCCTTGGTGCTTACTGAGCTTGGCTGTTTGTTTGTGGACATTTTATTGCCTAATAATATTATCAACACACTGCAATCAAACGTCAAAACTCAGAGAGCACCAAGGACTCAACAATAGAATAGAATTCTTTATTGGCCAAGTGTGATTGGACACACAAGGAATTTGTCTTGGTGCATATGCTCTCAGTGTCCATAAAAAGAAAAGATACATTCATCAAGAATCATAAGGTACAACACTTAAAGATAGTCATAGGGTACAAATAAGCAATCAAATCATGCTAAGAAACAATCAATATAAATCATAAGAATACAAGCAACAAAGTTACAGTCATGCAGTCATAAATGGGAAGCGATGGGTGATAGGAACGATGAGAAGATTAATCATAATGCAGACTAATAATAAAGAGATATATTAGCATTTTGCTAGTCATAAAATTGTGTGTCTGTTTTCATCTCTTGAATGTACAACTCATATTACATCCTTAACTTTCTGCAAAAGGACCTGATGATTTGATCCAATCTAATTTCTGATTTTTCTCATTTTCATTATCTGGTTGCATGCTGAAGCAGGATTACATGCATTTAACATGCTTATTATATACAGTATGGTCTGAAAGACTTGAAACAATTTAGTTGTACATAGCAAGGGCTTTTTTTCACCTAATCTGGGCACTTTATTTTGGAAAGAAAGACAATTCATAGATACAGCAATCTCTTTGCAACTAAAACATTCTGTTTGAAGAGAAATAGCCTTGGTAGGAACATTTCAACTTTACTGCCTGTTATTAATTATCAGTGAGTCATTCCCACAGGCAAAACTATGTTATATAAGGAACACATACAGTAAGGTAAAGGTTTCCCTGTCCAGTCATATCTAACTCTAGGGGGCGATGCTTATCTCTGTTTCTTGGTCAAGAGAGCCAGTGTTGTTCCAAGACATTTTCCATGGTCATGTGGCCAACCTCAGGGGTGAAATGCTACCAGTTCTCACTGGTGATAAAAACTACCGCTAAAAAGCAGCTAAAAGTTCGGGCAACTCAGTAGTTAAAAAGCTACCAGTTCATCAAACTGGTATTTCAGACGATCAGCTGTGCCGCATGGTTTATATTCGGTAGAAAGCAGAAAATCCTGCTTTCTAACGAAACTAAATTGTGCAGCACAGCTGTTTCCCCCGCCCTTGTTGTTCTACTTACCTTCCCAAGCCTCCTTTTTCCACGGACAGCATGTGTTTGGTGCGCACTGCGCATGCACATGCAGCATGCTTTTGGTGTGTAGTGTATGCGCACACACAGCGTGCTTTTGGTGCATACCACGCATGCATGAGCAGCAAACCGGTGGCAACCCGCAGAGGATTTCACCACTGGCCGGCATGGTTATATGTCAAAAGCACCAGGGACATTGTTACCTTCCCACTGAAGTAATATCTATTAATCTATTTGCATTTGCATGATTTTGAATTGCTAGATGGGAAAGAGCTGGGGTTTGAGTTTCAAACAAACTTTTCCAGCTGACATACTCAGTGTTTTCAATCTCTAAGCCATTCACGGCCCATAGGATAACACCTTATTATTAAATTTTTAGTGACTGGTAGCTTAATGTAAGGATCTTTTCAATTAAAAAGCATAGGCTTTTAAGGGGATGGGATGTGACAAAAGCAACATCTATGGCCTATTAACACAGGCAGAAAAGAACTGGATGATGAATGTGATTGTTTGATTCTGGATTTAGACACAGTATTAAAAATAACTATAATTATTTTTTGCCCGGGCCACTCCCTTTGATTACAAAAGGGACTAATTTTGCAACTCTCCTTTTTAATTCTTTGGCAATAACCCTTGCATATAAAATGTTAGCTATTTCTAAGGGAACATCTGTCTGAAGTGTGCTGATGTAAAGAACAGAGCCAGTAGATAACAATAAGGAATTAAGCCTGATGGGTTGGTTTTTTTTCATGATGTTCCATAAAATGGATTATTTTAACCAACAATTATCCTTCAGATGTAATTAGAAGATTTAATGGATTGTTTGCAAGGAGTTTTATTAACACTGCCACCTGTCTTCTCTTTGTACAGGCCAGGCATTTAAAAAAAAATTCTACGAATATTTTTAAACCTAATAAAAGGTCAGGAGAGAATAGTATGAACCACTATGGTAGCTGGGTTAATTGTGCTGATTTCACAAGAAGAGAAAAATTACAAAAATGTCAGAACCTTAAGCAAGCAGATGAATCAGCTCAGGTGCTAAAGGCTGAAAATCTTACAATTTGTCTCTGTTGGCCTGGCAATGCAAACCAGCATTATTCATCTGAAGAAGGTACAGCTAGTTCTCGACTAACAACTGCAAAGGAGGCCAAAATTTCTGTTGCTAAGTGAGATAGTTAAGTTGAATTTCTGATCTTTCTTGGCACAGTTGTTAAATGAATTACTGCAGTTGTTAAGTCAGTAACACAGCTGTTAAGAGAATCAGTGCCTCTGTAACTTCAAAAGGTCACTAAACCAACTGTTGTAAGTCAAGGACTACCTGTACAGAATGGAAGGGAAGGGAAAAAGAGGCCAGACATTTCTTTGCATATGAAATGTGAAATTATCATTCAGGGCTACTGAAAGAAAATTGGAGGTAGCAACGTCAAAAATAAAGAGCAGGAATAGTGGGCAAATGGAAGAGAATTATGACTGAGGGAAGAAACCATATCAAAAGACAGACTTAAATGTTCCAAGGGATTGAAATATTCAGCAGTTCCCATTTGAATACAAATTTTTTATCCACTTGCTTTCTTATTCAGTCACTGAACACTAAAAATTATTATAGTTCCCTGCTCTACTACTCAAATTCCATTATTTTACAGATCTAAACCATTTTGATTATTTGTACAACTATTATGGACTGAATAATTATGTATGCATTTTAGGATTCTTTGATAATTTCTAATGTTTATCCATCAATATGTGTGACACTTTTTTTTGAAAAAAGCAAAATTACAGAAAAGGACTCTGAGATTGGCATTCAAATAATTATTTGCAGTCTATTTTGCAATTAGAGAGTATTCAACCATTAAAAAAATGACTGGATCTTTTATTAAAAACAGTTTTGTAGAAGGTTTTTCAGAACTGGTTCAACATATTTGCTCTGCTGGAAGAGAGGCTTTTAAAATGGAAAATCCTGCTGTAAATCTTAATGTGAATACCAACAGTAATTAACAATTTTCCAGTTTTGTTTATTAAGGAAAAGAGACTAGAGAAGAGGTTAAATGTATGGATTCAGCAACTCCCAATCATATAAAGTGGCGTTATAAGACGTTTGTTTAACTCTGTAAAAGCTCTAAAATTGGGAAAGGTGAAAATAAAGAGAAGAGGTCAGCACCAGCAAGATGGGATGGATTCAGTTACACTGGTGACGAATGCACCATTGGAGACTTAAAAGAACAGGTTAGGGACAGATTATCAAAGAGAACATCTATCTTTGTGGTTGCTAGGAGTTGAAAAGAACTTGATGACACATACTCAATCAGTATAATTTATCATTTGGGTAGGAGAGTACAGGACTTGGATCTGAGACTGGGATTTTTTCAATAATTTTAGCTCTTTAACATATTGGAGAAGAATACCAAAGGCATTTCTCTGAAAAATAGATTGCAGCAACAGCCATTAGTAAGTCATATTCCAAAGCAGCAGGCAGAGTTAAGGTGTTTGGTCTCAGGGGATACAGGGAGAGAAGCAGTGGTGAGTTGCTCCCGGTTCGGTCCGCTTCTATAGAACCGGTAGTAAAACCGGAGGGAGGCTCCGCCCACCCACGACGTCATTGTGGGTGATCTGCGCATGTGCAGAAGCATGCGCGCTCCCGCTGCAAACAGGTAGTAAAGGTAAGTGGAACCCACCCTTGGAGAGAAAGTTTAAGAACTACAGACTTTAGCTCTACAGATAGGCTTTGATTTACAACCACAATTGAAGCCGGAATTTCCATTGCTTAGCAATGGAAATTCAAGTCCTAAGCTCTCTCTCCCACGAGCCCCAGTTGATAATCAAATCACTGCAATTAAATGGTTGTTAAGCGAATCTGGCTTCCCCCATTGATTTTACTTGTCAGAAGCCAGCTGGGAAGGTCACAAGTGGCCATCACATGACCCCAGAATGCTGCAATCATCATAAATTTATGCCAGTTGCCAAGTGCCTGAATGTCGGTCACGTAAGTGCAGGGATGCTGTGGCAGTCACAACTAAAAGGAATGGTCATAAGTCACTTTTTTCACTGCTATTGTAACTTTGAATGGTCACAAAATGAATGGTTATAAGTCGAGCACTATCTATACATATTCAGCCTCCCTCTAGTCCAGGGCTGTCAAACTCACGGCCCGCAGACCGGATGCATCATGTGCTGGCCACATCCATGGCCAGTTTAGCGAAGGGTGAAAAAGTTGCGATACATCATGTGCCGCTGGCATGATGACACAAGTTTGACACCCCTGCTCTAGTCTATACACAATTGTGATATGGCTGATTATGGTAGGAACCATAAGCTTTAAGAACTGCCTGAGGTTTTTTTCAATCTTTTCCCATTCTCATTCTTTCCCCCCTTTTTATGTTTGTTCATTTTTAGATTTTTGTCCTGAGGCAGAAAACAAGTGTTTTATTGATGAAAAGTTTTGAAGCTACTATCAGAGATTTCCAGCTGCAATCTCATAAAAATGTTTTAAATACCAAATCACTGTGCAAGCTTGTTGTAAACACATACAAAACAAAATGCTTGCTAAAATCACTTATTTTTCTAGATTTGTACAAATTATACTAAAATATAAAAACCTCCTCAAAATTAAGTTATTAATATTACCGTTGTCTAGTTTTCTGCTTAGATACAAAAAAGTAACATCATATTTAAAAAGCATATGTTTTTACTCATTATTATGTATAAACTACTCTAAATTATAGAGAGATCATGGAAGTCTTAAGTACAACCAGATGGATCTCCCTAGATTCACTCTGAAAAAGTTAGGTCTTCCTGAGTTTTCAAAAATATATCTATTTAGGCTGTGCCTCAGGCATCAAAATATTTTCAGCTGGCACTGATCAATTCCAAGTTCCTGTATCATCATTTATTGAAGAGAAACCCAATTTTACAGTTAACAATTTCCATAAATCCCTTCACATAAAAGCATTTTTGAATTGTTAGCAGGGATCAACTGCAAGAAGTGAATTCTAGTTAGTAGTTGCTAGTTTTAATTAAGATAGAATAAAAACACTCAGTCCAAGAATTTAAAAAAATGACAATCCTCTCTAGTACCTCTGCATTATTTAAATTCACTACTTTGCCATTGTAGAGGTATTTGTTCTCTAATCAATACAATCCATACAACTACCACAAGGGGTTACAGCATTTTGCATCAGTAATATAAAGATTGAGATTACCGTAAAGATTAGCAGGTAAGAAGATGAATACAAGAAACTGATATAGCCATTTTAAGTAATAACAAGTCACGATGTCATAAAAGTCTGAAAACCTCTAGCGACAAATAAGATACCTATATTTTCTTCAGATGTGGGACTGAAGTTACAGGTAGCCCTCGACTTATGACTATAATTAACCCCAAAATTTCCATTGCTGAGCATGACAGTTGTAAAGTGAATTTTGCCCCATTATACAATCTTTCCTGCCACAGTTAAGTGAACCAGTGCAGTTGTTGAGTTAGTAACATAGTTGTTAAGTGAATCTAGCTTCCCCATTGACTTTGCTTATCAGAATGTCACAAAAGGTGATCACATGACCCCAGGACACTTCATAACCATTATAAATATGAGTCAGTTGCCAAGCATCTGAATTTTGATCACATGACCATGGGGATGCTACAATGGCCACAAGTGTGAAAAATGGTCATAAGTCACCTTTTTAAGTGCTATTGTAACTTTGAACAGTCATTAAACACACTCTTGTAAATCAAGGATTACCCTTATTTTATTTTTTAATGGCTCTAACCTTTTCCTCTTATATTTGGTACTATAACTGTTCCATAATTTACATTTAAATTGTATATGCATACTTGCCATTTATTACAAAAATAAACATATACCTTTAAATTGTTTAACAATGGTACAGCAATGAAGTTCAGGCTTCCAGAAAAATCAGTGGAAATACACACATCACAAAGCTAAGAAGTTTGTGATAATATCAGTATGTATGTACAATGCAGCAATAGACTTTCTAATAGCATGCCCCGTCTAATCACATAATTATGAAAATTGAATGCTATGATTCTGGAATCTAAAAGATCTCCACATTTTGTTAGAATGATAAAAAGTACAAAAGGGCTGAGCTTGTGTCAGTGCTCAGTGCTGCTTTTTCCATTTTGTCTCCCCTCCCCTACTCACATATCTGGATGACTGAGAATCTCTATAGACTTGTGGTTACGGTTATGTTTAAATCTATAAATATGGCAGCATTAAGGTCCTGAGTAAACTAAAAAGATGAGAAAAATCAGTGAAGAGAGCCAGTTTGGTGTAGCAGTTAAGGCACCAGGCTAGATAGCTGGAGAACATGAGTTCTGGTCCCTCCTTAGGCATGAATCTTGGTGGGTGATGGTATTCTTAGGCCAGTTGTTCCCTTTCAGCCCTAGTGGCAATAGCAAACCACTTCCAAAATGTTGTCCAGGAAAAGTGTAGGGGTTTGTTAAGGCAGTCATCAGTAGTCAACAATGACTTGAAGGCACAAATCAATAAAAAAGAACCAGAAAGTACATCACTTGAAAAACCATGGAGTTCATCAGCACCATGATGTAGTTTTGGTAAAAAGCCATCAGATTGATGACACGGTAAGTGAAGAAAATAAAAAATGTAAGTAATAAAATAGAAATCTGATAAAACCAAAGACTAATAATTTAAAAAGCAAATTTGCCTGTCTGCAAACCTCAATATTGGCTGGGTAATCTATTTTATGGATTTGTTTTAAAGGTATTTTAATTATGCTTTGAATTATTTTCCTAAGTAATGTCTTTTGTACTTTTTAGTGCTTTTTGGTAAAGAATCTGGGATATACGGTACTTTACTTTTAATAAAAAAATAATACAAAAAATATTGTTTATTTTCTAGGGAAGTTGTCTACCAATATAAAACTTCTTTATGAAACTTTTACAGAGCCAATCTAAATACCAGAGTTTTCTGCAGGATCTTTCTTTTTTAAAAAAACCCTCTTCTTTTTTATCTAGCATGCCTATGCAAAACCAAAAAGTGATTAGCACTTTTGATCAAATTTAGATGACCTCAGATATGACAACCTAGCAAACCTTTTAAAGTGTGCATTTATCAGGATGATATCAAATATATAATCTTTAGCTGGCAAGCTCCTTACTTTGTGACAAAGCACCACTCTTCCTATTTAATCATTCTTTGGGAGGGAAAATCAGTCTATTTGAGAGAGTGCCTCATATGTCAACTCGACTGATTCACTAACTTTGTCAAAGTCATTTTGAGACATTGTAAAAAATCTGACTTGTCTTTGTGGCATGTATCTTTTATTAGACCTGTTAGAAAAGAAGAGTTCAGACAAAATATACTGAATCACTTCCTACCTGAAGGAAAGTGAGTAAAGTAAATAAATTATAATACTTTCCCTAACCTTAAAAAATTTGCTTTCTGTCAGTAGAAATATAACATTCTAATATTTTAAGCTACTTATTTACTAATGAGTTTTAAAAGCCCGTCAAATCATAGAAGCAAGTACTAGGTGGAAATAATAATAAATGTGCTAACAATCAATAATATATTTCTATGGAACATTTCATCTGGGTAACACAAACAAATGAAAATTTAGATGTAAAATCCCTCTTTCAATCTAATGTGTCATTATGTTACACACAGAACATACCCCATATAAAATTCAAAGAGCTTTAATACATATAACAAAGAAGACCATAAACCCCCCAACAGAAAAAAAAATCTAAATTTTGATATTTGCAGCTCATGTTTTCTTATCACTTTTCAACATAAAGTCATAATAGAACTGCACATCAGACTGAAATACATTGAAAATTAAAACTTAATGAAATTAATTTATTCAAGATAACACCCTGTCACTCAAATCAACAATACGAAGCTACAAAGATCAGAGGAACAGCAGATAAATCAATTGTCCCATTTCTGAAAATCAAGCAAAAAGAAGAGAGATAAAGGGGCTAAAGTAATCATAACAAGGCAGGGGATTTTAAAGCTTGGCCATTGCTGTCTCTATGTAGTTTTAAACCTAGCTTTCAATTACTCTATGCGAAGACATATAAAGAAAATGCAATACTTCAAAAACCACGGACACTGAAAATGTTAAAGCATTAACAGAACTTTAAATTCATCTTAGAATAAATTGGGAGCCATATTGTTGGTAAGAAAATCAGAATATGACTTAAATAATTAAAATCTTCTACCTGGCATTACTGATACAGAATTGTTTTGCTATTATTGCTATTATTGAATGTTTACAAGGAGTGTTATGTAGATTACATTCCATAAACACCAACTGTGAGGTCATCAAAACAGGGTGACTGTGGCCTTGCTGATCACAACCAGAATTGCACGAATTCTTTCTTAGCATAGATGGCACATGGATTTCTAGGTGCAAACTGGATCCAGAAGAACTCCCAAACTATTTTCCAAGTAGATACTACTTCATCCAGAAAAAAATGAATATCCTTCCTGAAATTAGGAATCTTATTCGTTACTGTGGTACTACCTTTCCTGTCCTTCACACTAAACTCCTGAATTTACTGGAGGCTAAGCTCCAAATGGAAGCAGTGACTCAGTGGCTAAAACGCTGAGCTTGTCGATTGAAAGGTTGGCAGTTTAGCAGTTCTAATCCCTAGTGCTGCGTAATGGGGTGAGCTCCCATTACTTGTCCCAGCTTCTGCCAACCTACATGTAAAAATTGCAAGTAGAAAAATAGGGACCACTTTTGGTGGGAAGGAAACAGTATTCCATGTGCCTTTGGCGTTTAGTCATCCGGCCACATGACCATGAACTGGCTCTTTGGCTTTGAAACAGAGATGAGCACCGCCCCCTAGAGTCAGGAATGACTAGCACATATGGGCGAGGGGAACCTTTACCTTTGTTGTGGCCCATCAGTGGCCTGTGCAGCTAGTAGCTGATTCCGACAGCGAGGAGGCTGGTGTGTTGCTGCGCCAGCAGCCTGTGCAGCTGGCACTCAAGTCGGACAATGAGGAGGCTGGAGAAGATGTAGTGCCAAGGCGAGGATTCAGCCAGGGCCTTCAGAACTTCCAGAAGCTCCCATAAGTGAAGAGGAAGAAGAGGAGGAGCCTCTTCTCGATGCACGGGCGCACAGAGCTGCCAAAAGGCAGGAGTGGCTCCTCAGGAGGAGGTCTTCTCGAGAGTATGGCTTGGGGCTAATTGGCCACTCCCTTAGCCTATTTAAGGAAGGATGCCGACTGAGGCAATTTGCTGGAGCAGAACAACCTTTACCTTAACCTCCATGGAGGATTTGGAATCAGGAAAAGGACAATCTAAGGTGCTTTCACATGCAAAGGATACCATGTGTCCCCATGAGTCATGGGGGTTCTCTAGGTATTTAAAAGAAACTCCAAAAGAAATGGTGTGATAATATTCTTATAAAACTTCATCTGGAACTATATTCCTGAGTTATCCTGCTCTGAGCTAATTTCTCTTCTTCCATAACATCCTGGCTTCTTCCTCCATCCTTCAGGATTGGACATAGTATCTTTGCTGATCCCTCCAAAATGATTGGTTTTTTCTTTGCCCTTTCATATTTGAAAAAACTAAAACCAAAACCAAGAATATAAAACCAGTTTCCTCTTATTTAGCACTCCCCTGTTTGGCTCTCCGAAGGATACAATACAATACAAACTAAGGAGACAAGCCAGCAGCCATGCAGGAGTTACAGACACATCCATCCTTAGTAACTTAATCTCTTCCCCATCCAAACTGTCCCATGATGCTGGGGTTTCATTCTTCAGCACATAATCATACTCTTAATACTTTTGAAATAAAATTTAAAGACAAAATTAAATAAAACAAACAAACACACACACACACACACATACACACACAGAGATAAGATATTTAATTTTAATTTCCAGATAGAAATGCTTGCAACAGAAGAATAATATCAGATTTTAAGACTATTATCTGAGTCCTGCATAATTTTAATACCTGGGGCATTATTCTAATAGAGATCATAAAATCCCAGCATTCTACTTTATAAAAGGAAGTAATGCAATCAAATTGTCATTGAATTGATTCAGTTTTTAGTGTAGTTTGCTTTGCAAATTAATGTCCAGCTAAGTTATTATAATCCTTTTTGTGTGTGCCTTTATCTCCGTGGTGAGCAACATATGTCTACACACAGCATGTGGCACCTATTTTGGGCAGCTTACAGTCTTTTGAAAAGAATCTAGAGAAGCCAGCTTTCATTGCTTTTAAAGAATGTTTGTCAACTTCAGACTCATCAAAATGGGACTGAAAATTCCATGTTGACAGAATTATTAATTTAGCATTAAAATAAATAATTGAGAAACAAGGAGAAAACAAGGAAATGAAAACATAAATAAATATCTTGATCCTGTTGCTTTGGCTTGAAAATCATCAGAAATAATTCCAGACTAATACTGAATGATAAATTCAGCAAGCCAACCAACAATATCAGTATCAGTTTAAAGAATTTGGAAGCCCAATGCCCCAATAGGTTTGGAAGGTCCCATTTAGCAGTAAAATAGTATTGCAGATGGATTTTTCCCAATAACAATAATAGAAGCACATGTTTAAAATGGTTAAATTCGAATAATCATTTAAAAGACATACATCCTTCAATTTTGCAGCTACTAAGATAGTTGGCTGTGCCAACAGATAACCAGGGAAATGATTGAAGCCTGGGAAACCGGCCCCTTGTCAGTCACCAGGAATGCTGATTTACCAACAGCTTATCAGCTGTTGGTAACAGCTTATTAGGAACCAAGGATTTGGCAGCCAGCACAAGAAAAAACAGTCAATCGCCATCCATCAACACACCAATCAACCAATAGGAAGGCACTGCATAAATGTGATGCATAGAATAGCCCAAAGCACACATTCTGGTATAAGAGAGAAGTTCCCTGAGGGAACTTTAAAGGAGAATTTCTTCTCCTTTAAAGTGAGAGAAAGAGTACATTTATTTTTGAAATGCTATTATCCTTACTGTCCAACCCATACCCTTTTATAAAACTACAGTAGTAATTTCTTTGACTTCAGTTTCCCAAAGAAAGTAGAGTGACAATAAAAAGATCCATCAGTATGAAAGTGCTCCTACTTCTAGAAATATATTATTTTAGTGTTCATTTACTCCTACATTCACCTTCCTATTAGTTTCCAGTTACCTATACAAAAGACAACCTGTCCCCTTAATTCACAACTACGAAGATTACTTGAAGTCTTTGGTGACAGATTTGATCAAAAGGTTTTCAAAAGTCCAAAGAAACAAACATCTTCATGTCAATTGGATCTATCCAGTTGCACCTGTTTATGCTCTCAAATAATATCTACCCTCCCACCTGACTCCTCTGCTCCAGGCATGGCAGGCAACATATGGGATGGGGGAATGCCTAGTCTATTGATGTCTGGCTTGTCAGCAGTAACCCCCTTCATATCCCTGAACTATCCCATTGGCAATTCTTAGGCCTAAAAGATGGGGGACAGGAAGCAGATCTAGGCAATGAGGTGGCAGATACAGGCCAATCTGCAGCTAGAAGGTTAAAACATCCTAAGAAGGGATGAAAAGAGAATTTGACAGAAGTAAGATAATAATGAGGTCTGATTTTCTTACAACTTAATACAACTTTACAAAGATTCCTGTAACAATAAAGATTAATGTTGCCTGTCATTCCAGTTAGTGTTGATATTTATGCCTTTTTCTGATACCATCTGGTTGCTTTCTGTTGTCTGGCAAAATTTTGAAACACACCTTTTCTCTTGCTGTTAATATCAACTCACACTGACATGGGATGCAAAATGCATGATGGTCATCTTTTTTTTTTTGACCTTTCTGAATTAATGAAGTCTTTCAAGGTGACATTTAGGATAATGCCAATACTAGCAAAAATTACATTTAACTCCCGGAGCAAAAATGTTACAGTGCATCTCTCCCTTTACATTCAATCTAAATAAATAGAACTGTTTTTTCTCCCACAAATACACACCTTTGTACTTTTCTCTTTCAAAGGCTGAACTGTAAGCACTTAAACCAACACAGGTAAGAAGGCCATGGACTCCTCCACATCCTTTGGCAGTGACCAACTTCCAGAGTGTTTTTCTCCCACAGTCTCTGCAAGAGCTACCAACTTGCATTCAGGGAAGGAGATAGAGGCATGTGCACTTGATAGCTCCACCAAAATGGAGCAGGTGTGATGAAGGAAATTAGCAGAACTGTAACATCAGAGACCATGGGATTATTGGCGTGGTAGGCAGAACACAGGAAGAAAAGGAGTGGTGCATCAGGACAACCTGGACTCAGCGCACTTACAAACATGCTGTATCTTCCTAAAATCAAATGTGCAGTTTGATGTTGAACATATGCCTTAAAAATGTCATTTGAAAAACAACTGGTGTTTCAGACAGATGCATGAAAGGGTCATCTTAGTGAGCAAATTCCATATTCTGTCTGCCATATTGGTACATTATTTTAAAAAGAAAAATGTTCCACAGCAGTGTAAGAAACACTGTCAACTTCATAATTCCTTATATTTATTCTTTCATGTATTCAGTAAAATCCAAAGTGCAATATATCATCAAGCTATAGTTCTATCATTTTTCTTTAGAAACCATTATAACAGAGATCTGAAAAAGCTAAATAAATCACAACTGAATTCAGGTCTATTACAAAGAATATTGTACATTTTATATTTATTGTCAGAATACTTATTATCTTTTATTTTAAGAACATGACTGGATGGAAAGATAAATT
This sequence comes from Ptyas mucosa, assembly GCA_012654045.1. NCBI lineage: Eukaryota > Metazoa > Chordata > Lepidosauria > Squamata > Colubridae > Ptyas > Ptyas mucosa. Next base: position 243,746 of record WNWU01000056.1, on the reverse strand, counting down.
TGCAGATGTTAATAAACAATTTAACAATTATTATTATACAATTTAAGAATTTTTCTTAAATGCTATCAATTCTTTCTGTTCCCGTTATTTGAAAGCAAACTTGCAAATCTATGGAGAAAGAAGAGCAATAAAAAATAAGTAATAAATAAAAATACAACTGAAACTTCAAATTAGTAAATGGGGAGGGTAGGGATATTTATTATTCCCAATTGACAGAGCATGTCATCACACTAATATATATATAATTTTGTAAACATTTTTTTTGTGTATATATATATATATATATATATATATATATATATATATATA
>WNWU01000056.1:220326-243427 GCA_012654045.1 Ptyas mucosa | reverse complement strand
TATATATATATATATATATATATATATATATATATATATATAATTTTGTAAACAAACTATTACTTGTGTCATTTACTGTGCCATATCATGATGCAAATTGATACAAATATTTGCACTATTTATATAATTCTAACATTACACATGTGCAATAAATTCTAAGCAAATTTGATCCATTACATGCAAAGTCCATGGTACTGAGGTCCAAATAAATGGAAGTTTTACTCTGCTCGGGATGTACAAGGGTTTTGCATTATATTTGACATGGAATTTTATGTCACAGAGACAATGTGATCCTTCTCTTTATCAAAATAAGGAGATGATCTGATTTCCCTTGATGGCAGGCTTTGTACAGCTTCATCTGGCTTTCCACGATAAAGAAGAGGCTCTTATGTGTATACAAAAACATCTTCCAGTGCTTGCTGGCAGTTATTAGAAGTGCCAAAGGAGCCAGTCACAGGAGGCAAAATTAAGCATTCTTCCTGTCACAAGCACTTTGGGTTTGCTTCTACAAGCAAACACTTCAGCACAAAACCTTCTGATGATTTTTCCCCCCTCTTCCTTCATACAAGAGATTCTTAATTTCATGTTCAAGTGTAGAAGACTAATGATGCCGTTTTCAGTAAATCCAGATAAACAAGCAGAGTGATAAATCCCACTCTTGCTTCCCTTTATAGCAGTGAAATGCAGCTTGGATTTATGACCCATTCTTTTAGTGAATCTAAACTACTGTCCTACCTGGAAAGTGAAAGTTCTGCTTTTAATCTGTAGAAGCAAAGCAATTCCTATTTTTCCATTCCCTCTTCTTTGAGTTAAGCAGGTTATTATTTAGGCATAGTTGGCAATTCTTCAGGCTGGCAGCACAGCCTTCATAAATCTTCCTCCAGGATATGACTGCACATCATATTAAATTTTCCTTCTGCCTCTCTTTTATCAAACAGTCCTTTAAAACGCTAATATGATATCAACAGAGTTGAACTTATTTCTCACCTCCTCTTCCTTCCCAGCCTAAAGTTATGTTTACTTTATGGTTTTGGATTTTTTTCCCTTCAAGGCTGTCTTTGTACTTCTCTAGAACAAGCCAACATGGTTCACTAACCATCATCATACCTTCTCTCTACTTCTCTATAGGTTAGTCCTTATGAAATTTCTGACTTCTTCTGGGCAACTGATGTAAGAGTTTAGAAACTCTTATCTCTTTCCCAGAAAAATGCCACTATACAAGAACATCTTGCTTATCTTTAAAGGGCTCCATGGCTTAGGACCTGGGTACCTTCGAGACCGACTTCTGCCACCAATAGCCTCCCACCGGCCAGTTTGCTCCCACAGAGAGGGACTCCTCAGGGTGCCATCGGCCAAGTTATGTCAGCTGGCGACACCCAGGGGAAGGGCCTTCTCTGTGGGAGCTCCTGCCCTGTGGAATGAACTGCCCCCAGAAATACGCAGGATCTCTGACCTCCATGTGTTTCGCTGTGCCCTTAAGACCCTGCTGTTCTGGCAGGCAGAGCTATCTATGTAAATGATTTTAAATTGGGTGTTTTAAATTTTGGGTTTTAAATTCGGGCCGAAATTATTTAATACTTTTAACTACTTTTAAAATTGTTGTTTGTAGCTTGTGTTTTAATTTGCTGTACACTCCCGGGAGTCCTCCGGGAGAAGGGCAATATATAAATTTAATCATCATCATCATCATCATCTGAGAAGAACACATGACAAGAAAGTAGGCACTGCTTAGATGCCACTTGTTCTACAGGTCCCATTTACCTTACTTATAGGAAAGGAACATGCATTGCTTTGAAATTTACCCTCAAAGGAGTGCTTCACTTGAACAATGTTAAAGTAGAGCATATCCAAAAACCATGGCCAGTACTACTTGGTAAGAATATATCAGGTATTAGTGTGGCTTCATATTCTGAAGAATACTTTTGATTTACAATCCATGATGACTTACTCAAATGTTTATCTTACACACTGCTTTTCAAAACTGTAACCTTCTCAATGTTTCAAAAATAACATAAATGCAAAAGCTTGGCAGTTAAAAGCCAAACGGGGAAAAAAAATGTTTTCAAATCTGCTGAAATACAAGAAATGGTACAGGTATATATGTTTCTTGAAAGAGAATTCCATAGGGAAGTATTGGGTTTGTATTTTTTGTAAAAGTTTTTTTTTATTATTTTTTACATGAACAGACAAACAAACAAACAATACATTTTTTCTAAACAGAGTATTGGCCGAGTCACAAGTTTATACAATTGTTAGTTATCTCCAACACAATTTATATAGTTCACTTTTTGCCATAATAATCTTTCTCTCTAATTTTTATTTTATTTTCCTTGTTTCTTCTAATAACCAATATTACAATTTGCCCTAATCTCTAATCTTAATCAAATTTAATTTTTTTCCCATAGGGAAGTATTGTTGTCAGGAAAATCCTATTTCTTAATGCTAACTCTTATGGCTGTCACGGATGTGCCACTGAGCAAGATTTCTGATGATGATCGAAACTAAGAAACATGCTCATAAGCATACAGAGATTCCTTCAAATACCAGTATATAATTATTTTAAAATTCAAAGCAACATTTTTAGTTGGACTTGGAAATGCATCAGCAACTAGTACAGTCAACACCAAACCTTTTTGATACTAATCAGCCGATAGCAGGTGGATCATACCAAAAATGATGTATCATTTTCACTACATGCAAATTTGAATAACATAATGAACACTGGAGTCATTCACAGAATTTAAAAAATTACAAATCATATGAAAATATGGTTTCAAGGATCCCCACAGAAGACACACAAAACAAATGTAAAGTTTTGTCAGGGGATTCCCAATAAATATATAGCAATTCTAAAGGACTGCCTTTTTCTCAGTTCTTCTCAGATACATCGTTAGCTTTAGTTCTCCTATAACCATGATGGCGAACCTAATGCACGTGTGCCACAGATGGCACGCGGAGCCATATCAGTGGGCACGCGAGCGTTGCCGTAGCTCAGCTCCAGCGCACATGCACCCACCAGCCAGCTGATTTTTGGGCCTTCTGGGCCCACTGGAGGTCGGGAAACAGGTTACTTCCAGCCTCTGGAGGGCCTTCAGGGGAGGAAAGGCCCGTTTTTTGCTCTCCCAGGTTCCAGAGGCTTTCTAGGTCCCACTGGAAATCAGCAAACAGACTGTTTCCAGCCTCCAAAGGGCCTCCCAGGGGGAGGCTGTTTTCGCCCTCCCTAGGCTCCAAGAAAGCCTCTGGAGCCTGGGAAGAGTGAAAAATGAGCCTACTGGGCATACGCAGGGGGATGGGGAGCATTGAATTATGGGTGTGGGCACACATGCGTGTGACCCCCCCCATTCCCCTGACTTTTGGCACACGATGGCAAAAAGGTTAGCCATCACTGTCCTATAACTATGAGCATGCATGTAAATAATAAATATATTCATTTGTGACAAATAAGAATTTTTTCCAGGTGAATAGCTGCAAATTCAAGGTTGACTCAGCCTTCCATCCTTTCTAAGGTAGGTAAAATGAGGACCCGGTTTGTGGGGGCAATAAGCTGACTTTGTATAAAATATACAAAAGTATGAAGGCTATTGCTTAATGCATTGTGAGCCGCCCTGAGTCTCCGGAGAAGGGCGGCATATAAATATAAATAAAATAAAAATAAAATGAAATAAAATGAATGCAAAGGTATTGTTCATTTACCAATGATATGAAGGGTCACAATATATATACAATAATTCATGGTATTGTAGGAAGTTAGCACCCGTCCCTTTCCTAGAAGAATGAAATGGAGCCTGGTTTAGCTCAGCAGACTAAAAGCATAGTGATCAACACCAGCTGTCTGCAATTATTGTAAGTTCGAATCTCACCAAGCTCAAGGTTGACTCAGCCTTCCATCCTTTCTAAGGTAGGTTAAATGAGGACCCAGATTGTGGGGGCAATAAGCTGACTTTGTATAAATATACAAAAGTATGAAGGCTATTGCTTAACACATTGTAAGCCGCCCTGAGTCTCTGGAGAAGGGCGGCATATAAATCAATTTTTTTTAAAAAAAAAATTGGGAAATATTAAAGAGGCAGAATATATTTCCCTGGATAAGAAATGGAGAAACATGTTTTAAAGACAAAGCAGCTCCCACCTTCCTGCCTCCCCCCCGCTTTTGTCAATGGGCCAGAGGCAGAAACCCAATCCTTTGTCAAAGGACCATCATCTGCAACACAATAGGACCCATCTAGTAACAGAAACTAACACAATGGGACCTATCTAGCAACAGAAACTCACCACATGGCACCTGGGAAGATTACATCAGCTAGCAAGGCTAGCTAAGACCCCCACCCCCTTGGGAGTCTGACAACCAATCAGGATACTCTTTCTGGGCCCCAGGAAGTCCAAAGCCAGAGAGGGCATAAAATCTGGGGACTCGCAGCATCTCTGCCCTTTTCTGTTCGGGAACTCAAACCATGTGATCCTGTCCACCATTAAACCATCTTTCCAAGCAGTCTCCATGTTTCCAGTGTTTTTTTCCCCACTTGGAGCTGAACCCAGAAGGATATTTCTTCTAACAGTATGCAAACACATCTTTGTGGCAAATTAATAAATCAGAAATGCTATGTTTATATTCATCAAGATGTACCTTTGAATTTAAGGTGCATAACTATTCTACTGAGAAATATTGTTTGAATAAGCAAGTTACAACCTTTAAGTCTCACCTTTTAATTGAATTTCTGAATGTTTCAGAAAGAATTTTAACCTACTTGTTTCCAGACATAACTTTGAATTTTAGAACTGAATCCAAAGAATGTTAATTGAAATGTTCTACAGAACTGAATCCAAAGAATATTAATTGAAATCCTCCTCACACCACATTCAAGGTGTGATATCTCTACAAGGGCTGTGCCCATGGGTGCTCTTCAGCAAACTGTAGGCTTCTTTAGCTAATGAAAAGGTTTTTCATGATTTACACAAGATTAGACTTAACAAAATGAAAAAGAGAGGGAGTTGGAAGAGGACTGAGCCACTGAGACATTTCTGACAATTAGTCAGAAAGCAGTACAAGTAGTTCTCACTTACAACAGTTTGTTTAGTGGCCATTCAAAGTTACAATGGCACTGAAAAAGTGGCATGGCCATTTTTCACAGTTACAATCTTTCCACAATTCCCATGATCATGTGATCAAAATTCAGATGCTTGGCAACTGGTTCATATTTATGACTGTTGCTGTGTCCAAAGATCATGTGGTCACCTTTTGTGACCTTCTTACAAGCAAAGTCAATGGGGAAGCCAGATCCACTTAACAACCGTATTACTAACTTATCAACTGCAGTGATTCACTTAGCAACTGAGGCAAGAAAGTTTATAAAATGGGGGCAAAATTCACTTAACAAATGTCTCACTTAACAACATAAATTTTGGGTTCAGTTGTGGTTGTAAATTGAGGACTACATGTAGCGATATAGCAGCAGTCTAAAAGATAGTAGATGAATGGTTCATCTGTACTTGGCATTCAGCCCAACATGACCCAAAGCGACCTCACTAGCAGTAGCGGGAGGAGGGTCCTTGAAAAGGATAGCTGTAAGGTACCAAGGCTTTCATTCCTTGTGAAACCAGAGAAAGTAAAGTTGTCTAGACGGGAAAAACCCAGTAATATAAAAATATCAGATAGATATAGTGTAGATGTAAGTTAGAAAATAAATCAAAGTAATATATAGAAAATAGGACATGTGTAGAATCAAGTAACAAGACACATATAAAAATAATTAATAAGGCACATATGCAATGGTGGGCTGTTGCCGATTTGGACCAGTTCAGTCAAACCAGTAGTTGCAACCTGCGGGTGGGTCGCCCACCCACCACAGCACTATGCCATCCTATTTAGCCATGTTTTTTAAGCCGCGCGCATGCATGCAAGCTGCGAGCGAAAGCAACAGTTCATTTAGTGACTGTTCAAAGTTACAACAGAATTGAAAAAGTGACTTACAACCATTTTTCACACTTCTGACCATTACAACATCCCCATGGTTACCTTATCAAAATTCAGACACTTGACAACTGACTCATATTTATGACAATTGCAGTGTTCCCAGGTGATATATTGTATTAAATAATATAGAAACTACTTGGCATTTAATATGCCCTGAACAAAGATTTTCTTGTCCTCTAAGAATAACCAAAAATAATAATCTTTATGAGATGGAAAAATACTATAACTGTAGAAATAAAGAATTGGATTTCAAAGATGTGTGATTTAACTGTTTTTCAGAAAAATTATATATTTAAAAAATCAGAAAATATTATCTCTCCCTTTGGAACAAAGTTATTTGACAGGCTTGGTGAACATTGAAAGTTTAACTTGTCTTTTAAAGATTTATAAATATTCATCTTTCAGGTGAATATATATTCAATTTCAGATTCTTTTTCTTTTTGTTTGTAATTGTTATTTGTTTTCCCTTTTTTTCTTTGCATGTGAATATTGTATATGCTTGTTTGAAAATAAATTATTAAAGAAACAACTAAATTAATGAGATAAATTAATATTGAATTAATTAAAAAGAAAACAAAAACAAACAAACTTAAAACAGACTTGATGGACCACCTGAGTCTTTTTCTGCAGTTAGTTTCCTATGTTTCTATATTCTGTTTGCAGTATTGAGGGCCACAGAGAGGATGGACTTTGTAATACTTGAAACAAGGTTTTTGTAGTACTGTTGCACTGGCTAACTAGCATGAGTTGTATTTTACAATATCTTGTATTTTAAATTTGCTTTTTCAATTGTATTGCTAATAATTTCCCGTAAGTCTTAATCTTCAAGAAAAAGCCTCACTTTCAGAAACCAGGACTGGCAGGAGAACATTCAATGCATTGTAGATAACAGTTTCATTTTTAGCTGTTCTCACGTCTCCATGATCAAAACAAAACAATACAAAAAAACAGTCAAGCCAACTTTGGAAAGCACTGAGACTGTATCTTACCCAAACCCATTTTGATGTTTTATTTTGCAAATGTTTCTTTTACTTTTACTCAGAATACAATGCTCTTTTCTATGGCTATGCTGCTCACATATTATTGGATGCTTGTGATGTAACTGAACAGATGGCTATTTCTAAACCAATCAATTTTTGCTTTTAAGTTCTTCGTTCTGCAAACTATAAAAGTAAATGTATTCCATTTCTCAAGGTTCCCCCTTTTCATAAGGAGACCACACTTTATCAGAGTATCGTAATAAATTGCTTTTAAATGATCTTCCGACTCAGTTGCTTATTAGAAAAGGAAAACTGAGGCAGAACCTAGGGCCAGATTTAGCCATCAGTATTTAATAAATGTAACAATTAAAAGTATACTTAGATTTTGAAAAACAAAATCACTAAATTTTAAAATACAAACATAGCAGCATTAATAATCAAGAAATTATAATGTTCAAATGTTAGATTAATATAGCACAATAAATAAAAATGGAATATCTTTACCAACTTCAAAATTGTTGTGGATAAAAATGTTACACAAATTGTATGAAACAGTCTTCTCAGAACAAAAGAAAATATTTTGCAGTTAAAGGCCAGAACTTTATTTCGTATTTCTCAACCTTGACAACTTTAAGATATGTGGACTTCAAGTCCCAGAATTCCCCAGCCAGCTGAGAAATCCTGATTTATATATTCTTCCCCCATCCATGAAGCCAACAGCAAACTTCCTACTGTTTTAAAAGATGGTCAGTAAGAGGCTCAAAGGATCCATATCCTAATGATATATGGAATGCTGAATAAATACATCATGCATTTAGTTCCCTAGATTTTGCAAGCTGGTCCTTTTTTCCTTGCAATAAATCTAATAAAATAAGACCTTGCGAGAATCTAGTTTTCATGGTTGTGAGCAACTGCTAAAGGCTTGACATTTTGCAAGAGCTTAAGTATAGCCATTATGAAAGTGCTCTCTGTAGCACAAACCAAGCATATCTTTGGGGTTCTTGGAACTAATAAGAGAGCCTGAGAAAATAATCTAAAGTGATAGAGAACCTTAACAGAGAAAAAAAAATCCCATTAGATGCCCTAATCTAAAACCATTCAGGCTTTTAAAAGTCTTCACCATCCTTTCAACTCTGCCTGGATGAAAAGCAAGTTCTAACAATCCAGGTTTCTTCCAAATTATAGTTTTTAAACAACCAAAAACATTTTTTCAGCAGATTGAAATAAATGCAAATTCGATTATTAATAGTCAGATGTACATCTTCCAGCAGTGGCACTGTCAGTGCACTAATCTCAGATATGAAATATAAATAAATATATATAAAACAGGCCTTGGCATTCACATAGCTCTAGAGAAAAACACCTTATTATAAGCCAGTAGCATCCAACAACAGCTAAGTGATAGGTTCCGGCTCAGTTTTACTGAGCATCTCTAACCTTGTTCAGTCAGATTCATCCATTTACCATCTCCAGGCAGTAGTGTAAAGTCTTAGAAGGCACTCTGGAATAAGACCAAGTCATCTATATTGGTGATAACAGTGGTCCAAATTCAGCAATGATAAGAGAAATACTGAATAGCAGCATGGGTTCAAAATAAAACTCTGAGGAATACCATCAGCCAATATCATTTCTGATGTTGGATCTTCTAAAACTAAAGCCAACATAACACTTTTGCTGCAAGATCCCAATGCTAGAACCTCTGGACAATACCTTGCTTAATGGTAAAAGTGATGAAATATTCAGTAGAATCAACATAAGGGTGGCACTCATGCTATCAATTCCTAACATATATTATTTTTGCTACACAATCAAAATATAGTCTGAAACAAGACTGCAGTGAATTGATTTTAGATAGATTTTATCAGACATTTTTTCATCTATTTTTTCCCTGCTTTTTTTTTTTTTTTTGAGAAACAAGTTTCTCTCATTGCATTATTAAATTCCTTCTAGAGTTCATTAGCACTCAATCTAGCCTGCTACTTCCCACTGGCAAGAAATTTGTACTCTTGTTTACCTATTCTAAAAAGTTATTTCAGGATGATTGATCATCTTTGGAGAATGTGTTTGTGCGTGCATCCCCCTTCTCTTAACATCAGAAGCAGTTCTATCTTAATACAAGCCTTAGAAAAAGTTGAAATAGCTATTGCCACACCGAGGTTCAATCTCAGCAGCAAAACAGTCTGTTTTAAAAACTGTCAACCATAATCTGAACAATTTATCAAGATAAGATACTACGGACTTCTACCACTTTATAAAACTATGCATAGTTAAGGCTGAACTTTGAATAGGAGCACAACTCATTCAAAAACATATATTAATTCTTTAAAGTCCAGGAAGAAGTGGCTCTTAATATACTGCTTCTCCTCTAGAAGGGTTATTTTTTTAAAATCATATATTACTGATTCAGGATGTGTAAATAAGTCATTTTAAGTGTTTCAATACATCAATTCAACCTATGATTCATTTTTGTGATGATAAAATAATAATGGAATATTGCAATTGGGACTTTTTATTGCTTTTCTAATCTTGGCACAAATACAAATATTGTGATGCAGTTTTAGAACATTGCACAAGCATAAAATGAGACGTGTATCTGTCAACAGACAATCCCATCCAGATAATTATGTTCATTACAAGATACCTTTAAATAAGGGCTACATTAAACCACTAAGTGAAAAATAGCTTTAGGTTCTATTCCTTTGGAGCTTTTTTCTAATAAACCTTAAAGTACTATTATTCCATACTTACAATTAATATTGGCAAAATAGCAGAGGACAGATTTACTGGAAATCATTGTTTAATTCCTAACTAAGAATTTCCAATATAGGACGGAAAAATCACTGCTGAAAACCCTATCAGGGTTGTCTTTAAGAGGTCAAAAATTCCAATGGTGTACAGTATTTCTACCATTATGAATAATAATAAAAATATGCTAAATATATCAAATAATACTTAGTTTTATTTTGAAAAATGGATTTACTCTATGAATTTTTTTTAAGGGCTGGAAGCATAGCAATCACATCATGCATGCTATCTGCAGTTATATTTTTATTAACAATACTTGCAAGATATACTGTCCATCAGTACATTGGCATTCTGACATCTTTCTTACATAAAGTAACATATCTATTGTGCATGTTCCAGGCTTCAGATGTACTCAAATAATATTATCAAAACTCCACCATTCAGAAATGAAAAACAGCAGAGCACACTGTACCCATCTTTTTATAATACATCCATCAGTGAATCATCTCACTACAGACTATACAAGATCTGTGCACTTAGAAAACTGCAATTGATTAAGCACAGGAACAATCTGCTCCTTGTAATGCAATGTAATGTAATGTAAGGAAATATATTTTTAAATAGGGGACTATTCCATTATTCAATCCTCTGAACTTATATGCAAAATTGAGAGTAAATATAATGTCAACTTTCCATGATATATCTTGGCTTGATGAACCAATAAGAAACATGGAGGTATCCCAAATAAATAAAATTATTAACTTCTAAGGAAAGATTTTCTATGCCCATGACTTTGTGCTATTGTACCCAATTAATGTGACAGACAGCTACGATACAATGTACTTCTATTATTAACTAGTGCTAAGTAGTAATGAAAAGTAATCCAGTAATGAATATGATTGATAAACAAGACTGATCACAGAATTTTTAGTTGATTACTAATCAGAATTTGCACTGCAAATTTTAAACTTCCTTTTTCTTATATTGAAGATAATTTACAATGAGGAAACAACATACATCACACACAATATAATCAAAATACATACATAATTTCTACCACTTACCAGAATTTGGCCTTATTGATCAATTAGATAAACCTTCAGTAATCCATATCCTTGCTTCTATATTATCTAGAAACATTAATAGGCTAGTAGAGCTTATAATATTCATGAGACTTTCTTTAAGAAAGAAAATTATTTTGTTAACGTCAAACCTCCAGAGAACCATATCTACCTCCTATGTATACAAGGATATATATGTCATTTCCATTAGTAATTATTCTAACTTAGCACATAGAGATAAAATTATACTCCCTAGTGTAGGTAAACCAGAAGGCAATTATTCATTTAGTTTTTCAAATGCATTTTTATATTGATTGTGTTTAAGAGGGTTTTCCCATGTGATTGTATTTAGTTATACCCATACAAATGAGACAAGATGATGGTAGGAAAATAGAATGAGTATTTTAATAGATAGAATAATTTATGAGGTTTAAAATCTACTAAGTAAATTTTAAGAAACTTATTTATATATTTAAAAATAAATACAATTAAACACAGGCAGAATATTTTATCAAGTTAGTTTTGCATAATCTTATATAACAATGGCAATTAAATGATGAGGTTTTGAAAATGTATCAGGTTGATGCAGTTTGTAGCAATAATTAGCTGCATATGGTCTGCACACATTAAATGAGAAGCAAATGACCAGATGCCTTGATATAATAGATCAACAGGCACAAGGAAACCTTGCTGAGAATGCTTGAAATATCTGAACACAAAATTAATAGTTCCTATTAATCACTTTCTCTAAGCCAGTTTACTTCCTGATGAGAGCAAGATATGCAGTATCAAGGGAAGATGCTAACTTTACTTTTCATTGGACTCAGAACTGCCTTATATGGTCTGAAGAAAGCAGCAGATTAACATGTTTTATCCTATTTAAAGTCCAGTAATACAAATCCTGGGCCAGATTATATCAACTGCTTGGCAATGTGGCATCCTCTTTCTTGAAAACAAACAAACAAAACAAATACAGTGGAATTTAGATTTATATAGGAACAAGAATAATCCATAATAATTCTTAAGCAAATGCATTTCTATATTAAACACATAATTAAGACACATATAAAATAATTAGATATATCCACCTTCAGTAACCACTCATCTATAAACAGATTAAAATAATACTCCTTCTCAGCTGTATCTCAGATTGCAGATGAATAGACATATGTCTGCATGCTCCCTTACATTAAGAACAAATAAACAAAACCACTAAGTATGCACTGAACTAATACATAAAAAGAGGATTAAATGCATTTTTAATCTAATTTAGTAGAAACAAGAAGCTTATTATATGGATAAATATTCAGGGACCATCTGCATACCTATACAAACATTCACTCGCATATACCGGTAATCTAAAGTGGAATATTTCAGAATTGTACATCTTATTCCATTTTTCTTATTACTGTACTGATTCTTGCATCATCTTTCAAAGCGGGGATCAGCACTGGCCAGCATTATCTCAGTGAACTGCAGCATCACTGAACATAAGAGATAAAATACTCATTTTTACCAGCACTTTTGGGAAGGTGACAAAAGATGCATCTTGATCAGCACTGGGCAAATATCTCGATAACGATGGGCTAGGAGCCTAGATATTACAGCAATAAAGTCAGCAATCCAGTCAGAAATTACATATTTGCAAAGCCATTGAAGTAGTCATTGCTTCTGCAATTGTTACAGTAAAAGAGGAGATTCCCGTTTTCCTCCTATTGATTGCCATTGGTAGCAGTTGGCCTTTTCCACTGGCAAGCTGCATGAATTGCTGCTGTCTGTCACCATGTCAGTAAAGTATGTACTGCATGGAAACTGCATGTTAACTGGCGTCATCACGAAAGCACTCTGTCTATAAACAATGCTGGAAGTACACAAAAGAGAGATGCTCATACTTAATTATTTCTGCAGCATAGAATTAGGTAGACTGTCAAACAATGGGAAGATGTTTTCTAACATCCCTTTCATTTGAAAGCATGTCTGAGCTTTACCACATCATGAAAAAGAGGTTATCTTCCTGCCTTCATCTATGCACTGCTTATTTTTTTATAAAATGCAGAATGAATGATCTATACCCTTAATTTTATAAGGAAACATCATTGAGGCTTATATTTAGCATTATTTTGCACTTGTGCATGTATGGGAGATTAATAAAACTTCTTCCCTAAGAATGGAGAGGTAGTCCTCGACTTACAACCACAACTGAGCCCAAAATTTATATTGCTAAACAAGGCAATTGTTAAGTGAGTTGCATCCCATTTTACAACCTTTTTGCCACAATTAAGCAAAGTACTGGAGTTGTTAAGTGAATATGGCCTCTCTGATTAACTCTGCTGGTCTGAAGCCAACTGGGAAGGTTTGAAGTTACAAATGGTCATCCCATGACCCTGGAACAGTGCACCTGTCATAAATAAATGTCAATGGCCAAGGGCCCAAATTTTGATCCTGTGACTATGGGGATACTACAACAGTCATAAGTATGAAAAACGGTTGTAAGCCACTTTTTTCAGTGCTGTTGCAACTTCAAATGGCCACTAAATGAATGGTTGTAAGTCAAGGACTACCTGTAAAGTCAAAAATTCAGTTTCAAGATATAAAAAATCACCATCTAAAAATGACCAAAAAGTAATTCCAATATCCAAGCTAACCATGGCTTAGAGTCTAAACTGAGCTTTCCAAAGTACAAATGGAGCCACATTTTGAGTTCTTTGCTTTCCACATTCTATTTATTGAGCAATATTCTATCTAGGCATAATTGTTTTATAGGCAGCATGAATGGCCCCTCTTATTTTATCAATCTAGACTGTACTGCCAAACTACTTCAAATGTAAGTCTGATTTGCATGTAGTATAACATCAGTATCCTAATTTGCTTGTTTCTAAACCAGGTAATAAAGATTTCAGCCATTGCTTACAAAATTCCCACTTTGAAAATACAGTTACAGCATCTAATTCTAGGTATATAATCAATGTCAAAACCCGTAGTTTGTCAATTTAGCCGTAGTATAAAGCAATACATCAACTTTATAAAACCATGATTTGACATGACATCTTAACTGAGCGGATGAGTCTGGAACCAGATAATAGCATATGTTTACGTCATGCCTTATTTACTTAACAACGTTATAAAATATGTTTTACACCACCTTTATGGATATTTGGGGCTACACTGCAGTGTCTGGAGCACTGAGAGGTCAACAGATTCTATTTTAAGAATGCAGTTACTAAAAGCTGGAAAAATTCAGTTTGCTATTGACAAAGGAAATGGTATAGAATCCTCTATTGAGAAAGCAGAACTTGTATTTGCAGGTTTCTAATGAACTTGCCTCTGAAATCCAATGATCAGTTTTCAATCCTAAAATTACATATATAAAAATTGCAGTATTGTATGTTAGAAGTTAGGTAGATTACTCAGTTATGTTCCTCTCCTCTTTGTTCTTGGAAATAGGTAATTTCAATATAGTTAAGGCAAAGGTCTTGTATAAAGCTAAATAGCACTGACAATAATATATAAACATTCCATTTCTTACTGTACCATCAGCAGACATCGAAACAGTGAAGAAACACTGAGGCATAAATTATAAAGATCAAGTTGTTCAGACAGAGTGTACATCCACATTCCCTGAGAATCGGTAATAATGTTGTATAATGTATAACAGATGTGCACATTAAGTGTGCTTATTGTTTTTTATTTCTCCTTTGAATTTTCCCTTGTATTACTTTTAACAGGACTCCATAACTGCATCCTAGTGAGACAGAGAAAGTGTATAGTGTGTGTGTGTGTGTGTGTGTGTGTGTGTGTGTAGTTATATCAATTCACCCACCCCTAAAGTACTCTAAGTATGATGGTAAATTACTGCTACCTAGAAGACCAGATTTTATACTATATTTTAGGATATTGGTATAGAATGCCACTAAATAAGTTAATTAAAGTCAGAAGACATTGAATCTTTAAATAACAATCTTATGAGATATCTTACAATACTGAAGAATTGACAAAATAAGATTCTGATGTTCCAGAAATTCCTTTTATGTGCATATTTCATGTGATGTCAATGCCCAGTTCTGTTTTGTAGTTGACCAAATCATGTTATGTATCATATTACTACAGGGGATAGAAAAAACATTCCCCTTTCCTTCTGCACCACCAGAGAAAACCAGTCTCCTCCAGAGAAATGCTCAGCTTTTATATCAGCCAATATAAATCAGGTCTCCACAGAGTATTTCCCTTGTTTTACAGTGACATCTATCCTGCAGTTCTAGGGAATCCCCAGGTCATTCACTCAAAATCAGCACCGTTTAGTGTGGACAGTTCCCCTCTGCAGTAATTCTAGGACAATTTGCCATTCCTTTGCTATAAAAAAGCCCAAATTATAACTAATTAATTAACCAAATAAATAGTACCAAAAGTACATGCCAATTCAGATCAACACAAATCTGTAAGAAATTACATCCAATAAAAAAGACAGACAACATTTCTGAATTTGACTGAGAATTATCCTTCTTCAGCACCTCTGCTTCTGTCTTTCTGCCCTTTATCCACACATCTATTCCCGGCTACAATGCAAACATTAAATAGTACTGGCAAGACTAAATTTCAGGTGTTATAAAACATGACTAGGCACTCCACTGACAAACAAACAAACAACTTAAAGCAAGCATCTCACAATCACTTACAGGACGTTGATGCATTTAGAAAAGGAGTAGGAAGAAGAGACCGAACATTTTGCAGCCACGGAAATAACAGAATATCGGCATATGAAAAATTGCTTAATACGGTTCACGTTGATGGAAGCAAATTTTGGGAGGGGGGGGGTGGAAAATCAAATGACATTAAGGTTGTTCTCACATAATGACTGGGCCCTGTCAAGGATCAAGCAAAAATATCTGTACAATGTCACATGTCAAATACTAGCCAGGGGAGTACTTTCTACAACTACAGAATAAATTAGCAATATAATACAGTATAAAGCAACATTTATCAGAGGCTGGAATTGTCAACCTCACTAAAGTTAACAATCAAACATACCAAGATGAACAATGATCAACCTACTAACATCCAAACCTAACAAATCCGGCCTGCTTTCAAATGCTGCTTCTTTTTTCCCCCCCAAAGGAAGAAAATGCACACCTGAGGCCTTTCGGATGAGGCAAAGAGGAATACACACACCCCTGCCCCTGTCCCCCTGCAGTTTCTCTTCTCCTCCTGAGGGCCTGAAAAGACTTCGCCAACTAGCTAGCTCTACCTCGAAGAAAAGCCCAGTCGCGTTCTTTCTCCAAAGAGAAAGCCCCAAAGAGGAAGACGTGTAAGCCCTGCTTGTTGCTCCGAGAGCTTTCAGCAAAGTTTCCCACCCTTGTCACTCAACTTCTGGGGTGGGGGTGGGGGGAAAAATCAGCCATTGAAACCCACTTGGAAAATCGTTGAAACCGCGACGACCCAGCACCATCGTGCAAATCGTACAGAAACCCAGGGAGCGTGAAAGAGGGGAAGAGAGAAAATAAGGAACCGGCCGGACGACTTTAACAACCCCCACTCTTTTTTCTTTCTTTCTTTCTCTTCTTCTTTCTCTTCTTCATTCACCTCCCACCTCCCCTATGCTGGGGAGCCCAAGCCCCCTCTTCTTTTCTCCACCCGCCCCGTCTCTTTCCCAACCGCCGCCCGCTGACTTACCACATCCCCGGGTACACAGCGCCCTGCTGACCTCCTTCTTGAGATTCCTGCCCGTCTCCAGGGGCGGGGAAGACGCTCGGAAGAGCAGCGGCGGCGGCGAGGACGGCGACTCACTGCTGTTCCCGCCCGAAGCTGCCGCCACGGGCTCCATGAAGAAGACGTAGCGACCCTCTTCCTTCAAGGCGCTCCCGCAAGCGGAGCCCCGCTCTCCGAGCAGCAGCCAAAGCAGCGCGTCCTTCCGCAGCCCGCCGCTTTTCGCCGGCCACACCTGGTGCACGCGCACTCGAGCTACGGCGGAGGCGGGCGCCAAGCTCGGGCTGCCGAGGTGCGGGAGCGGGGGGCTGGGAGCCGGCGAGGAGGGGAGGATCGTTCCTGAGGAGGAGGAGGAGGAGGAGCTGCTGGTGGTGATGAGGATGATGGTGGTGGCGGCGGCAGCGGCAGGTTGCACGGACAGCCTCAACGGCGGCAGCGGCGGCGACCCCAGCGACGTCGTTTCTTCTCCTCCTTCTCCTCCTCTTCGGCCAGCCGTTAGTTCGGCCACGCTGTGAGCCAGGACCTTGCCCTCGATCACCACGGAGGCGAGCCGGACCAGCCCCTGCACCGAATCCTCGCCGAGTGGCGAGGAAGAGCACGATGCGGCCGCCCCGGCCACAAGGGCCGAAACCCCCAGCACCAATAGGAGACGCGGCAGCGAGCGGCTGCCGTTACAGCGGCGGAGGAGGAACATGGTCGGCGGGGAGATGCGACCGCAGGGCGCTCGTAGGCAGCCCTGAAGCAATTCCCGGCCAGTTCCCGCCAGCTGATCCCGCCGCCCCCCCCCCCCCCTTAGCCCCGTCCCCCCCCCCTGCGCGCCGCCGGGTCTGGGGGAGGGGAGGGCGGGGGGGGGGGGGGGGGAAGAAGGGTGCCGGTGCCGCCGCTCGCTGAGGAGGGGAGGAAGAAGAAGGCGGGAAAGCGCCTGAGGGAGGATGGAGGGCTGCTTATTCCGTAAAGCCCGGGGAAAGGCTCCTCGCTTCTTTCTTTTTTTTTTCCCACCGCCACCTCTTCGCTCGGTGGAAAAAAGGGAAGCGGCTTCGGATAGCGCCCAACTGTTAACAATCCTCTGAATGCCGGCGGTGGCTCCCGCAACGCCGGGTGACTGAGAGAGACAGCCGAGAGGCCGGGAGGCGGCGGACTTGCCAAGCGGAGAAGACGCGCGGCCACCGCCAACAGCAATAGCGGCAGCGGCCACGTGTTTCCCCGGCTCTGTTTACCTTCGGCGCGGGCTCTGTGTGCGCCCCCTTTGGCGCGCATTCTGCCAGCAGCTGCTCAATCGGACAGGGAGGCGGGGAGAGAGGCGTGTTTGTGTGTGTGTGTGAGAGAGGGGGGGGGGGGGGGTTGTTTTGGCCCCGCACTTTTTCCTGCTTCACCTGAGGGAAGATTCTCCCGCTCCCTTTCTCCTAACTTCCCCCCCCCCCCACAAAGCCTCTTCTCCTTCGCTAAAATAGGGGTGTGTCCGAGGATAGCAATAGCACTTAGACTTATATACCGCTTCACGGTGCTTTCCAGCCCTCTCTAAGCTGTTTAGAGAGTCAGCATATTTATTTATTGTTTATTTATTGGTTCGATTTATATGCCGCCCTTCTCCGGAGACTCAGGGCGGCTTACAATGCATTAAGCAATAGCCTTCATACTTTTGTATATACCTGCTTAGTAGGGCTTTTGGCCCCCCCTAAGCGGTGTTCTTTTTTATACAAAGTCAGCTTATCGCCCCCACAATCTGGGTCCTCATTTTACCTACCTCGGAAGGATGGAAGGCTGAGTCAACCTTGAGCCTGGTGAGATTTGAACTCACAGTAATTGCAGGCAGCTGGCAGCTAAGTGCTACTTTAACAGCACTTTAGTCCGCTGCACCACCAAGGCTCCTGGGATTGCCCCCAACAATCCTCATTTTACTGACCTCGGGAAGATGGAAGGCTGAGTCAACCTTGAGTTGGTCAGAATCGAACTGCCGGCAGCCAGCAACTCAGCAGAAGTAGCCTGCAGTACTGAATTCTAACCACTGTGCCCCCCAGGATGTGGTATATGCGCTCCTTCTACTGAGGTGTTCTTGCTAATGGGATGGAGCCTTTCCTTCGATTATCCCCAACGGTCTTACGGGGCCGTGGGTGCCACCTTTCCTGTTCTCTGCAACGCAACTTAACCCTTCATCTCGCTGCTGCTGTGCAACATAAGCAGGACCCTATTTGCCTGTTGCTGGATCCTCAGGACAGGTAATCCTCGACTTTACGACCACAGTGGAGCCCAAAATTTATGTCGCTAAACGAGATAGTTCTGCCCCATTTTACGACCTTTCTTGTCACCATTGTTAAGTGAATCACCGTGGTTGTTTAGTAACACGGTTGTTAAGGTTTCCCCCATTGGCTTTGCCTGTCAGAAGGTCACAAAAGACGACCACGTCAACCTGGAGCACTGCAACCGTCATAAATATGAACCAGTTGCCAAACATCTGAATTTTGATCATGTGATCACGGGGATGCTGCAACAGCCGTAAGAATGAAAAAAGCTCATAAGTCACTTTTTTCAGAGCCGTTGTAACTGCGAACGTTCACTAAATGAACTGTTGTAAATCAAGGACTACCAGTGCCATGCTCCATACTGAGAGCAGATAATCTGGGGTCTGTATCTTCCGGTGACCCTGATTTAAAAGTTTGCTTCTTCCACTTTAGGGGGAACTTATTTCTGAATATGCCTATCAAAGATTACAGTATCCCATATCATTTGATATCTCAATGAGCAACTCATCTTGAATGCAGAATGAATTCACTAGAATGTTTTTCTCCAAGCGGTTCAGCCTCAGTGATTACAGGGCTAAAGGTGTTCAGTAATATTTTAATTAGATAAACCATGTTTAGGCTATTTTCTCTTCAAACACTTCTGCTATAATTGGTTCACTTCGCCTGAAAAAAATCATAAAACAAACAAATTTGTTTTGTCAATTTGGGTTCTTCCTTGCACTGATATCAGCCATTAAATTGATAACATTATGATGAACTTAGTTTGGTGGTATAATTTCCTAAAATATACCTAAAAACTTGGTGCATGTAACGAAAGGGGAAAATAATATGTCCTTTTGTAATTCAGAATCATGACTTTCATATCACTTTCCCTTCTCTTATCTAGTTGTTACATTGTATAAGCTGCAGTTTGCTAATTTGTAGCATGTGAAGATGTTATGCTAACAATGTACAGTTTGTACAAAGATCTTCATAGAAGTACAATGCAGTGCACTTTTATCTAGGTGGCTGGGCAAACATAAATCATGTGTCCATTAACACATGCACATGTTTGTAAATGTGGAGGTGGCATGTAGAATGCATTTCCAGTTATGCAAGTTAACGTGTTGCCTCCCACTTTAGTCAGGCATATAAAGGTTGTTTATGGAGAAGATTTTATATATACTCTCAACAGATGGCAGCACCTGGCTTACTTTGTCTAGGATTATCCTTCATTGGGAGAATACCAGGGAATCCCAGAGCTTGAGGCTACCCACTGATGTTGAAAAAAATTCCCAGAAGTAGAATTTTTCTTTTTAGAATTTTTTATTATTCTAATCAGACAAAACCCCTGTTTTATTGATTAATGAGTTATGAGAGCATAGAGCAGCATCTTCCACTATCTTGTCTTCTGATTTTTTCATTCCAAAAATCAATACCCTAGAATAGAAATATAAATTAAGAATGCTTTTAAAATAATCCCTTAAAGACACACAATTTTTCAATGATGAACAATTTACCTTGGAAAAATGTGTGACCTTGAATTATTTTGATTAAATAAACCTTTGTCTGGATTAAATATACCTTTGTCCAAATTGGCCTTTAGAAAGGCATTAAAAATCTGATTTTCTCCTCAGCTGTTGGAGCTCAGATATTGGCATTCCTGTCTGGAGGAAGGTAACAGTTGCAAGCTCCTGATTGCCTACCATAGGTTTGTTTTCATTTTAACTGAATTGTTTATTTGCTTTGCTTATTTTGCATTTATTGTAAACTTCTCAGAGTCCCAGTGTTTGAGTTTGGCAGCCATATCAATGTCTTAAATAAATAAATTTCATTATTTAGGGAATGCATATTTAGGGATGGAGCAGTGGATAGAAAGATCTCTGCAGGATATACTTGCTGATTAAAATTTCTGTGTTGTAAACCTGTAGTTTTGCTATAGACTGCAATCTATTATTTAAAAACTAATACAAATTAATGCATGGTGCTCAGATATTCACTACTTCATTAGCATTGAAGATTCATATAAAATAGTGGTTAAGGTACCAAACTATAAATTATGAGTTCTAATCCAACTTTGGGCATGAAACCAGCTGGGTTATCTTGGGCAAGTCATCCTCTCTCGGCCCTAGGAAGTAAGGAGTGCAAACATCTAAAAATGCCAAGAAAACTGCAGGGACTAATACAGGCTATTGTCAGGAGTCAAAATGTGATTTGAAGACTCATAAAGGTGACATTGCTTTTCATTTGTAAAGCATCATTTTCCTCTAGTTATTGTTGGCATAGGGTTGCACATAGGGAATAAAAACTTCCTCTCATTTTTAAGAAGTTTTAAAAACGGCATATGCAGATTTTAATAGGTGAAGCTATATTCTGCTACATTATCATTTAATCATTTATTCATCTATCAACCTACTGTAGACCAAAACGAGACCAAGCACAGTTGCAAGTTTAAAAACTCTGCTCCTAATCTGTCATATTTGTTGTGGAATTAGTAGCAACCCATTTTTAAAATACAACGAAGAAAAGAGGATAACTGAAGAAGGGGGACAGTTAATCTCTGATCTGATTATAGCTTCAATTTTATTATAACAACGATGGCTGGCAGAAATCATGCATCAGAAAAAATCTTGTTTTACTTAGGCTTTACGTCTCTGTTGAATTCATTTTTATGCACTCAGACACAAATTGAAACCCCTTCTAACTCCATGTAAGAGCAAATGGCAGGTTTTTCTCTCACATTAAAAATTAACAGTAACAATGTAGTTATCCTATAACAAACATACAGTAATTTATCAGTTTACTGGAAGAAACAATGCACAATAAAAAATCCAACTCTTCCCTATAGTACTAGTGCCCTTATCTTCAAAGCATGTTGTGGATTTTCTTTACAGTTACCTTAAACTTTAAGAGAACATTATGGCTAGTTTTTATATAGTTTATTTCAGAAACATCAAATTGTGTTGAAAGTAAAGGTTCAAATCATTTGCTCCAAAGAATCCTGCAAATTCTTTGAAAATTTGATTAGGAAATATTATCAAGAGACCTAAGTACACTTCCAAGTTTACCTCTGGTGCAAAGCAGCCCCTTTGCTAAGAAGTAACTCTTCGTGTGCTTCTCAACTGCTTAATGAAAGAAAACAGCTAATCAATACTAGATAGGCAGCACGAAGGAAGTGCCTGCTTGTCACATGCACTGCATTAATGTGCTCTCATTGCTTTCATAGTTAGCTAGCTATCTCACACATCTGCTTCATCTTTTTAAAATGGATGCATCATCTGACTTTTTAAATTTTGTCCATAATAAATTAACCCTCTTGAACTGGAGCCAGAGTATGTGAATTTTTAGGGTTACGGGAAATAATTACAGCAACCTTGTTTCTCTGAATAATGTCTTTAATATCCCCCCTGCTTTTACAAGGTTCTGTTTGATATAACTGAGGACGTTTTAAGAACACAAACTGAATTAAGATGCACAGAGAGTCAAAATGCCCTGAAGACAAGCAAAATATTTGCACCAGATGTCAGCCCTGTGTGAGAGGGATTCACTGAGCAGTTTTCTGTCAGATTCTCCTACTGTTCCAAGACGCTGAATCGTTATACAAGTCTTCTTCATAATCTACCAATTTTGACCTACAACTGACATGAAGACTTTATCTGTAGTTGCCAGGCAACTTTATAAAATGCCCTTTATTGCTATTCACATTTGAACTCAGGCTAGCCAAATAGCCACTTGGAATTTTTTAGGTCCAACTTCTGGCAAGACCTAGTCCTAAACATTGGAGAAGCAGTAGGAACCCAAGGAAAACCAAAGGAGGAAAGAATAAAGCTATCTCTTCATCTCTGTACCTGCATATTTGTGCAGAGATAACAATTTTGTCACCAAGACTGAGGAAATGGACTAGATCTTCAAGGTATAATAAAAAACAAAAGAAATGATATTCTGGATTGTTTATTTGCAAAACAAAGAATGGTGTTCTTTGTTTTTATTAATATTATGATTTGCAATAATATTTTCTTACATTTTTAAACCACCCAAGATCAGTGGTTGTATAGGTTCTGCAGAGATCAGTTAAAGATATTATATACAGTAAAACATTCAGAAAAGACAATAGAGAAAACAGCGCAATTAATCATGATTAATTCATAATCAGTTATTACTTTGATCACAAAGTGTGCAAATAGTATGTTTATTTAACATATACAGTATTAACCAAACATTAACACATTTCAAATAAATATAATAAATAAATAGTTCATGTTGCCCTTAAAACACAAATATATAAGATACAATTTAAAAAAAAAATCTGAGAAGGGAAGGTGACCTTGAACAATGAGGAGCAATTTTGACTATACCAGGGGTTCCCAAACTTGGCAGCTTTAAGACTTGTGGACTTCGACTCCCAGAATTCTCCAGCCAGCATAG
>WNWU01000056.1:197123-219926 GCA_012654045.1 Ptyas mucosa | reverse complement strand
TCTGGGAGTCGAAGTCCACAAGTCTTAAAGCTGCCAAGTTTGGGAACCCCTGGACTATACCCATCAATACCAGCCAGAATGACAGGATTTGTGGTCTAAGGTATCTGAAGGGAAATGGGTTGGGGAAAAGAAAATTGGGAGAGAAGTCAGATAATATAATCAACCAATATAGGATGTGCACAAGCACACACAGACAGGCACAAAAATATATGTACAACAGAGAAAGAGAAAGCGAAAAACTGAAAATAAGGCTGTTTGATATCCATAGTGACTGTTAACCGCTTTTGGCATCTCAATCATACTCTTCCTGTTCCTGATAAATTTATTCTATAGCCAACCGACTGAAAATAAAGAAAAATAGTTCTGGATTTAGTCATATTTAAACTGACTTTTGTAATCCTGGTGAACTGAAGTCCCATTGATTTCAGTGTGTCTTCTCTGAATGATTTAATCTGGATCCAGCTCCTGTTTTCTAGTTCTCATAATTGGAGAACAATGTTTTAGTCATTGATTTCTCTTTTATCCCCCAAACCATCATGTTATTCAATCGTAACATGACTCTGACTGTGAAGAGACATATAGGATTCTTCCAAAACATGTTTTTGCTGAAATATTAGTAAATATTAGTAACTTTAATTCACCAGGGATGTGTCTAATCCTGTTTTGAATCTACACATGTCATTACATGTCATGGTACTGTGTATCCTAATGGGTAATGAGCTCTACAGAATAACTGACTGCCAAATTATTTTTCCATCAGCAGTTTGCTAAAGCAGCAGTTACCATCAGAAACAAATACTCTGGATAGCCTCTGGATTTTGTGATGGGACCGAATGCCAAGTTTATCCAACCATCTGTTTTATTTTGTTTTTTAAAAATATCATCTTTGTAGTCTTGGCTCCTATTTTATTGTTCTACTTTGTGCCTAAGGCCCAAATCTTACGGGATTCTCAATGTAGCTGAAACATGGCTGATGATGCTGTAGGCTGTGTTCCATGTACAAAAAATCAGTGTGTAATAAACCATGGTGGGAGAGGTTTTGAATGTGATAGCTATGTTGATTGCCCCCAAAGGAGTGGTAGCTGTAGTGTGATCCTCTTAACTGCATGGGAACTGCTTTTTCACAGCCTCTTAGTTCCATGAAATAAAACCAAATGAGATCTTACATTTGAAATATGGAACTGCATGGAAAAGGCAAAAAACGTGGTGAACATTTTATCAGGATTCCAAACCCCCAAGTAATTTGCATTGTTTTATTCGTTGTTGCTTTAAGCCACTAATGCTTCATTGCTTTTCAACCACAGTCCAAATTAGTGAAGCATTCGTTCCAAGTATAGCAAAGAATCAAACCATTCCTTGTCAGTAAAAACATAATATGAGAAAAAGTTGAGGTTTGGCAGGGTAAAGAGATTGCCTCAGTATCCAGTTTCTATTCTTCCTTTTAAATAATTTCATTTAGTTTGGTTAATCTTTCAGGAAGTTTCTTAATAGTGTGTGTGGATTTTAATAATCCCAAAACAGTGAATTAAAAATATGTGGATACTATTATGTATTTAGTTGCTTTATCCCATTTTTATAATTAACTCAAGATAGCAAATATACTTAATACTCCTTTGTCCTTCTACACTCCCCATAATCCTGTGAGGTGACTTGGGCTAAGAGAGAGTGACTAGCCCAATGTTACCCAGCTGGCTTTCATGCCTAAGAGAGGACTAGAAATCATATTCTCCTGGTTCCATCTGGTGCCTTCATCACTACACCAAACTAGCTCTCTATCTAGAAAATCTAGAAGTACTGTATGTGTGCATGTTGACAAATTTTATCTTGTTTTTACTGTGCTTCATTAAAAGGTTTTCAGTTAAACAAAGCAAAACAATTAACAAAGAACCATGAATGCAGAACATTATAGAAAATATACTTAGAATTTCAATCTTTATTTTTCAGACACTGAAGTCCAGGTGATTCTTCTTGTGGGATATGATTTCAGTAATGTTAATAATTCATTTTAGTAATTGACGGATGGATTATGTGCCATCAAGTTGATGTTAACTCCCATTGGCCAGAAAAGTAGAACTTTTGGGGGATGAGTTTTTAGCACTATAGTCTTCAAATTTATTAAATAATTTTTAGCATTTTGCCAGCTGTACCTCATACAGCCTCTATGAAACTTTTATTTCAACCTTCATCCTCTAAGATATGTACATGCATATATACCATTAATTTCTTTTTCCATTTCATTAAATTAATCAATGGACTAATCTAAAAAGCACAACTAGAATCTGCGTGCTTACAATGTACAATCAGAAATGAACAATAACTAATTTCTATGTTAATTTAGATTTTCTATGCTGCCACTTTGAAGAAACGTAATATTTCCATTGTCAAAAGAAATTGCCACATTAGAAATTAACTAACATAGCACTGTTGAGTGAAATAACAGTATTTTTATCTCTTGGTGTTGCTTAAATCTGGCTGCAAAAATCTGAACAACCACTAGATGACATAGAAGAGACACAGAGATATAACTGTACATTAATCATCCACCTAGAATTTGGAGAGCCCAGATCTGGCAGCCATAGCTTAAAGTAAAATCAGAACCTCCTTATTGACCTAATGACCTATAGTTCCTAATTACTCAGAGTTATAGAAGCAGAGCAGTAGAAACAATAAATAATTTACAAAGTATACCAAGGATTGAGATTTCTTAAATGGATCAGTAATTTTTCAGTGACATTGCTACAATGAGATTTGATTCACATTGTCATCCAAGTTACAATATTGCACAACTTGCCAATTATTTTAGACAGATGAATGTGAATCCTAAAAATTCTCATTATATTACTTTATCTCTCAAAGGTAAATATCCTGCTTCAATAGTTTAAATACTTAGCTTAAATATTTAAACTGTGAATTGTTCTTGATCAGACGCCATAAATGAATATAATTGTAGTTTTGTCATTTCTTTTGTTTCTCCTTCTGTACGAAGAGAATGATTGTTGTTTTTTAAAATTATACTGTTTCATTTAATTATAATATGTCTTTATGAATTTCCCATATTTATTGCTGTTCATTTCTGCAATTTTAAAAAATGTCAAAAAATAGTAGATAAGATTATCAGCCTCAAAATAGAATCATTTTTGTACATAATGAAAAGAATTTTTAATGCATGCATCTTTATTTTTTAAAAAAAGGCTTAGAGATGCTGAGGAATTCAGTCCTTGCAAATTATAAAATGACCTGATCTATTGATTGATTGATTTATTACATGCCATCAAGTTGGTGTTGACTTTTAATGAGTACATAGCTATACCTTTTCCAGAATGATCTATCCCCAAACTGGTTAGTTAAGTATTCCAATTTTCCAATCTTCACTGCTGTAATCAAGTCCACCCATCTTATTACTGGTCATCCTTTTCTCTTTCCTTCCATCTTCAAAGCATGATGAACTTCTTAGGAATTGACTATACAGTACTTCATTTAGTTCAGGGCTGTCAAACTCCCGGCCCGTGGGCAGGATGCGTCACACGTTGGCCATGCCCACACCTGGTTTAACGAAGGGGAGGAAAGTCCCAATACATTGCATAATGCCACCACAATGACATGAGTTTGACACCCATGATCTATTTGATTATGTGCCATTAAGTAGTTTTTGACTCCTAATAGTTACATTTAAGCTACAATGATTACAAATTTTCTCCATGACAATCTTACTGTAATCTAGTTTTGGGTTACTTGATCATTGACTGCATTATATCCATGTAATATCTTTGCTATATCCTTCCTGAACATAAAAGCATTACTGTTCTTTCTTTTTTATGTCTTGAGTACTAAATATTAAAATTTTCTGATAAAAGAAGTGTCCAATTCCAGTCCATTCCTATTTGCCAGTGCCCAAGATACTAACGTTTGTTTTATGCAATTCAACTTTCACTTTTAAGCTTTCCCAAATTTTGGCTTCTTCTGTTCATGTTCCCACTGTGACTGGATTCTCTTTTCCTTCATAGCAATAACAACTAGACAGTTTTAATCTAATTGCGTCTATAACAGTATTCCTACTCCAAAATATCCTAAGCTCTTCCTCAGCATGTTGGGTGCCATCCAATAACTTTATCTTGCCTATCCGTGTGATTTTCTTGGGAAAATACAGGAATGCTTTATCAATGCCTTCTCCTGCAAAATATGAAATTATACCTTTGCCATTGTTACTATAATAAAAATCCGTCTGCAATGTTATCCTGTATAGCTGCTGCCCAACATGGATCCCTGTTTTCTTTAGCTATGCAGCTGGGTGATCCTCATTCCTTGGGTGACTTTGTATATGCTCTCAGAGTATATTCCCAGCATTCTTCATGGATTCCTCCCAGGAGTACATATCCCCAACCTGCCACAATTAGGCAGCAAAGCAAGACTTGAAGGGGACCTGATGTTCACTTAACAAAAGTAGATCAGAAGTACATCAGATTTCGTGAATCTTCAAATACTGAAATACAATTTCCAGTAAATTCATATGAAAAATATATGTACAAGCATGTTTGCTGAGGGGAAAAAATTCTCATTTAAATATATTTTTCTAGAAGAGGGTACATCTTTTTTAAAAATACATACTTGGAGAGGATCTTTTTTTAAAAAAAAATAGATGACGGTAGAAACAGAACATAATGAAATGATAATAATAATTGCTACTAGAACATCTTGAATTTCATGATCATTTGGTGACATTGTTTACCATTTTTGTTCCATTCATTTTCTTCGTTATGTTCAGCTAGCTTCACACCTCTGAGAGTGTGGGCTCCAATTCTGGAGAACTTGTCACCAAAAAAATCTGTTGTTCCTTAAAATGCCATATGAATCTTCCTTGCTTTCGTTGGAACAAATCACTGGTGTCATCTTTCTTTTGAGAAGGTGGTTAGGTGCTCTTTAATTACCTTGGGTTGCCATTCCTTCCATCTGCATTAATTCTTCTTAGACAATTTGAACAAAATTCCTTGTCAGAAAATATATAATCCAGGTGACTCAATGCCATCCAGGTAGTAGAGAAAATGGAGTAATAAATACATAAACATTTATTAATGGATTTGATTCAATTATTCTTTTTCAAAGTCTTGAATAATATCATGCCCTCTATCCCACCCCCACAAACACATACAGGTAGAAGAGACTTCTTTGTTTCACTGTCAGTAGTGACAGTTCAAAACTGGATCCTTGACTCACAACGAGCAATTACTAATTGTGCTATTACTTTGAATAGTATTTGTGGCACCCTCAGCCAGGTGTTTGGTGTATTCAGTATTTTTACCCTCCTATTGATTATTATTATTAAGCAAATTTATATGGCTGCCCAACTCATGCAAGATGATTCTGTGGCTTACAACATTAAAAATCCACAATCTAAAATTCCTAAAGCCCACCCCACCCCACCCCTGAGCAGCAAAAAACACAGTCAAACCAACCACTTGATCAGCTCCATATCAGCCTGTATTCCCCTAACTTGCTGACAAAACATGCCTTCAGAACCTTTCAGAAGAGTAACAAAGTATGGCAAATCTTATCACTGGGGCAATGATATTCAGGAGAGTGCCCGAGAAGGGTCTTTTTCTTGGTCTCATCAGATATAATTCCCTAATTATAGTTGGCACTATATGCCTTGCCTTCCCACTCTGGTGGGTTGGAGAGATGTAACAAGGGAGAGGTGAACCTTCAAATAAACCCCAGGACCAGTGGTGGTATTCAGCCGGTTCTATCTGGTTCAGGCAAACCGGTAGTGGCAGCGGGAGGCTCCACCCATCCGCCCGGACGTAAACACATCCCGGTTTGACACTCCGTGTATGCGCAGAAGGTCCCACACATGTTCATATTTGCGAACCAGTAGCGAAGGTAAGTGAATACCACCCCTGCTCAGGACATTCCTGAATTATCCCTTTGGAAGTATCTACCCCCAGTTTAAGAATCACTGAACTACAATGCCTCTCTGCTTAAACAGAACCTGAGCCCAATAAGTCATCTACCTTCCTGGCAAGGAGAGATAAATGTGTTAGCTACATGCAGTCTCTTAATTATATTAATTTTGTACAGTTCACAAAGCATTCAATTTATAAACTACTTCAGCTTTCTTAAAGGAATTATTACTTGCCTTATATTACAGGTAAGCCATATAATACCTAAACAGATGGTACTTTTTAAAGATAAATTCTGGCCACTAATTGTCAACAATAAAAAATAAAAAGGAGATGGGCCTGCTGTTTGGAAAAACTTAGTAGAATGGTAACGTGATATGGATAGTAAAATTTTGTTCCAATCTCCCTCCCTAAAAGGAATTTTGTTCAAATTGTCTAAAAAGAATTAATGCAGATGGAAGGAGTGGCAATCCAAGATAATTAAAGAGCACCTGACTACCATAAACAAGTTTTAGAGCCGTGGTGGCACAGTGGTTAGAATGCAGTATTGAAGGCTACTTCTGCTGACTGCCAATTGCCAGCAGTTTGGCAGATCAAATCTCACTAGGCTCAAGGATGACTCAGCCTTCCATCCTTCCGAGGTTGGTAAAATGAGGGCCCAAATTGTTAGGGGCAAGAGGGTGACTCTGTAAAGCGCTTAGAGAGGGCTGTCAAGCACTGTGAAGTGACATATAAGTCTAAGTGCTATTGCTATTTAGTCTCCTGGTACAGATTATTTACATCCAAGGATCTTCAAGGAGTCTGTGGTTGCCATGTTAGAGATAAATCTATGAGATTTAAGAAATTATGGAGGGTAGTTGCAATGCCAGAGGGTAAATATAATTTTATCTATTTTAAAATAGGAGCCTGAGTGGATAGGAGCCTGAGTGGCGTAGCGGGCTAATGCCTCCTATTAAGGCAGAATTTAACATCCAGCTGCCTGCAATTACTGCGAGTTCTAATCTCACCAGGCTCAAAGTTGACTCAGCCTTCCATCCTTTCTAAGGTGGGTAAAATGAGGACCCAGTTTGTGGGGGCAATAAGCTGACTTTGTATAAATATACAAAAGTATGAAGGCTATTGCTTAACGTATTGTAAGCCGCCCTGAGTCTCCGGAGAAGGGTGGCATATAAATATATATTTTTTTTTAAAAAAAGAGGAAAATAGAGAATTCAGGTAATTACAGAGAGGTCAACTTGACACTGATGCCAACAAAACTTTGGAACAAATTATAAACAAATCAGTTTATAAATATTTAGGAAATACGCATTGCTTGGCAGTAGCCAGAATGAGTTAACAAGTCATGCCAAACAACATGATCTCCTATTCCAATAGAAAGACCTCTTTAGTTATCTATTAAAATGTGATCAGTACAGAGAGCCAGACTGCTACAGACAATTTAAGTACTGAAAA
Source organism: Ptyas mucosa (assembly GCA_012654045.1). Classification (NCBI taxonomy): domain Eukaryota; kingdom Metazoa; phylum Chordata; class Lepidosauria; order Squamata; family Colubridae; genus Ptyas; species Ptyas mucosa. The sequence goes on along the minus strand of WNWU01000056.1, from coordinate 212,580 downwards.
TTAAAACCACTACTAAAGCCACTGAACTGGTTATCACCAAATGTCTAGACCAGTGGTGGGTTGCTACCGGTTCGCCCCGGATTGGGCAAACTGGTAGCAGTGGGAGGTTCTGCCCACCCACCCAGATGCTTCTGCACATGCGCAGAAGCATCGCGCATGAGCACGAGCATGAGCACACCCATGAGCGAACCAGTAGCGACGGGTTTTGAAACCCACTACTGGTCTAAACCGAGTTCAAAATCTGTCATGAAATACTAATACAGAAAATGGCAAAATGCAGGATAGATTTTGCTACCATTACATAGATACAGAGTATCTAAATAACTGTATTCAACAAATGTGTGTTAATGCTTCAGAATCAAACTGGAGGTTATGAATGACATACAACAGGGCTTCTTCTAAACCCTGTACTGTACAACATATGTATAGGTAGTTAATGGTACAAAAATTGGAAAAATTGGAAGTTCTAGTTTTAGTTTGATAAAAGAACAGAATGTAAAAATATCTGTTATTGATATCCCCAAATTATTATTATCATTAGATAGGTTTGGGAGAGAAACTGCACTCAGATCAATTGAATTCATCAGCTATTTCTCTATCATCTTTTTGTAATTAAGAGGCACACATCTGAAAAAAGATGCTAAAACAATGCAAATATTGCCGTTTGAAATTTTCAGCATTCTGACCCTAAGTTAGCAAAGTCAGACTGTTGATCAGCAAGTAGAAACTCTGGGACATGTAATGCAAGCTATTGATGGAGCAGGAAAAATTATTATGATAGGCAAGGTAGAAGAGAAAGAGGAAGATAAGAAATACGTTTTTATGTGAGATTCACAGAATGTGCTTGGAATTGAAATAGGCTGTTACCAATGTTAATAAGCATTTATCCGTTCAATCACCAAAATCTAATTTTTTAAAAATAGTATTTTTAAAAAATATTGAAATACTGAAAATACAAAAGAAAAGAGTCAACAACAAATAGTGATATTTCAGTTAAAACACTAAAAATATAATACTGGTTAAAAAAACTAATTAAAGAAATAAGCAAGTTATTTACAATGTCCCAAATCTATAAAACAATCATGAAAAATAAAATGATTAATAGTATAAATCCCTAGGATCCCAATAAAACATCTTACCCTTGATATTTTCAGATTTCATCAAATATCAATCTCTTATGATTTGGGATCAAATCACAACTGTTCAACTGTTAAGAACTAAATATAATTATCAGCTTTCAAAGCCGGAAACAAACATCCCAATTAAATAAACCTAGACTCTAGCACCTACCAACATTTTAAATATATAACACATTTGTTTTCTAAATATCCCAGAAAGGAATATAATCCTAATCAGTCTCATTCCTAAAAACTATAGATATTAAGATAAAGACCCAATGCTATAGTTGGAAATCATAGGTTAAAGCCACCATTCTATGAGGGTAATCGCAATTAAATCAAATATATTCTAGCTTCTCTCATATCTCACATTAATTAATCTATCCATATGCGATCTGTAATGGGAGTTAATAGTGAAATCCCTCTTTAGATATAAATTAATCTTAATATAATATTCATTTTAATAGCATTAATCTTAAACAATTATTTCAGGGAAGTTTGGACTGTTGGATTATATCCATTGAAATTACACATATACATTTCAATTTATTTAATTCAACATGCTGTATATTGGAAATCTTTATCTTCTGTAGAAATCTCTAGCTGTAGTGGGTCTCAAAGGTAACAAATTAGACTTATTGCGATTAATTATATAGCCAGGCTATAAACCATACTGCCATATAACTTCAACAAACTTTGGTAATAATTACGTAATTATCAAGAACAGCCACAATATCATCAGCATATAAGAACTGTATTTATTCAGTAAGAGTCCCAGCATGCCTTTAATATCTTAAGATTATTAATATTACTAAGCTTTTAATATTATTGAGCTTTTTCTGAATTTAAGTGTCAATATTTATCTTTTTAATTTTACATTGTTGTTTTTATCTTGTTGTAAGCTGTCTACAGTCACTTGATGGTGAGATGGTTAGCATATACATTTAATAAATAAATATATACATATCTTGAGATATGCCTTTAATATGTTAAGATTGTTTAATAGAGAAAGTATTCAAGAACCAAACTGGAAATTAAAAGAGACCAGGGACTTACTTGTCAAGTGCTATGATGTAATTTAAAATATTGAGAGGCATATCCACTGGTAATTACTATAGGAACAGGATCAGAGGTGGGTTTCAGCAGGTTCTGACCAATTCTGGAGAACTGGTAGTGGAAATTTTGAGTAGTTCAGAGAACTGGTAGTAAAAATTCTGACTGGCCCCGCCCCCAAGTCCCAGCTGATCAGGAGGAAATGGGGATTTTGCTATAACCTTCCCCTGGATTGGGGACGGAATGGAGATTTTACAGTATCCTTCCCCTGGAGTGGGATGGGAATGGAGATTTTACAGTATCCTTCCCCTGCCATGCCCACCAAGCCATGCCATGCCCACCAAGCCACGCCCACTGAACCAGTAGTAAAAAAATTTGAAACCCACTACTGAATGGGATGAATTGTAATCCAAAGTACAAATGAAAATGGAAATTCATACCTTTTTAAAACATATCTCATAAATTCACCCTAGACAAAATCGAACGTCTTTTTAGTATCTAAATTAGAATTGCTGTTTCTTGTTTATGTGCAGCAATGCCAACCAGCAGGGGAATATTGTCAGAGATTTTATAAATCTAGATAGAGGTGGGCATATTATGGGTTCTATTACTTTGTGTAGTCTCCTAGCTGATGTTGCTGTTAATATTTTAGCTTTTATGTTAAGCAAAGTTATTGGTCTTAATGTTCAAGTCAAGCAAAGATGTGCATACAAGCCAATACATTTTGTAGGATGTTTCTCAGAGTTTAATTATTGTGAATGAACAAAATATAATTATATTTTATAATTATACACACAACACACACAACAAAGTACCAATAGGTCTATCAACATTCAATATCATTCAGCAGAAAAGCCATTTAGTTTGGGGGCTTTGCCCAACTTCATAGATTGCAAAGCCTCTGTAATCTCTTGTAATGTCAATAGTTGTCCCTATATATATATATATATATATATATATATATATATATATATATATAATTTTAAAAACAAACTTTATTCAATATAAAAAGATAAGTTATATAAAACATATAAAACATTCTTAACTCTAAAAAATACATTTCTAAATTACTTACAAACAAAAATCTAACGAACAAGATTATCTATCTATAATGTTTAAGTGTATAAATATACACATTAACTTTACTTCTTAGTGACGGTGTATAGTTGTTACCTTTGATTTCTTACTGTATTTGACCTTAGCTTTTTTTCCATTGATTAATCCATTCATACCATCTGTCCCATACTTTATAATACTGTGAGTCTTCCTTGTCATTTAATTTTAAAGTTAATCTATCTATTTCTGCACATGTAAATATCTTTTGTATTATTTGTTGTTCTGTTGGCACCTGCTCTAATTTCCAGAATTGGGCTAGGGTTAGTCTAGCCACTGTGATTATATGTAATGTAATGTACTTTATTTCCTTTCTACTATTTTTTTATTTTTTTTATATTATTTATTTATTTCAGGTTTTAGATCAATGTTTTCTTCTGTTATTTCTATTATCCAGGTTCTAATTTTCATCCAGAATTTTTTAATTTTTGGGCACAGCCACCAAAGATGATAAAAGGTTCCCAGTGTTTGCTTGCATTTCCAGCATATCGGGTTAAAATTTGCATACATTTTTGCCAGTCTAGCAGGGGCTAGGTACCATCTGTACCACATCTTGTAGTGGTTCTCTTTATGTGTTGTTGCTTTTGTTATTCTGTAATTATTTTCCCATATCATTTCCCACAGTATATTTCTTCCAATGTTCCTAGCCCAAGCTATCATTTGATCTTTAACTATATTTTCTGCCAGATCGAACTCTAATAGGTATTTATAAATCTTTGAAATTAATTTTCCCTCTTTGGTTTCTAACAATTTATCTAGCTGGTTGGGTTTTATTTCAACTCCTCCTTCTTCACTGTCTATTTTGTATCTGGTTTGTATTAATAGATACGGCCACCAGTCCATTTCTATACCCTGGTCTCTGAGTTCTTGCCGTGTTTTTAATTTTCCATTTAGGTCCAGAATTTCTTTATATCGTATTGTTTTTTGGATGGCTGATGTATTGGGATGCATTGTTGCCTCTAATGTAGATATCCAGCCTGGGACTTTCATATAGTGCTTATGTTTAATTTCCAACCAGGTGCCAATTAGTGAGTTCCTTATTATATGATTTTTGAAGTGTTTGTATGTTTTATTTCCTATATTCCATAAATAAGCATGCCAGCCTTTTAATAAGTCGTGACCTTCCAATTTCAATATTCTTTGGTTGTCCAAATTGACCCAACCTTTGATCCATATCAGATTTGCCGCTTTATAATACTTTTCTCAGGCTGGTAGGCCAAAGCCTCCTCTGGTTCTATCGTCTTGTAATATTTTTAAATTTATCCTCAGTTTTTTCCCCTCCCATATGAATCTTGAGACTATTTTATTCAAGTTTGTAAAGAAATTTTTTTCTAATTTAACCGGGATAGTTTGAAACAGGTAGAGGCTAACGTTATTCCTCTAATATAGGCTTTCGTGGTATCCCACAGATTTTGTAGGGATGTCTGATTTTTATTATTATCTTTGAAGAACCATTTTAGTTCTTCTTCTATTCTCTCCATATATGCTTTTTCTTTTAATACCTGTGTATTCATCATCCATCTACTTTTTCCCTTTCTCCATCCTCTCCATTCTATTATTAATGGATTATGATCAGCCCAGTCATTAGTCCCTATCTCTATTGATTCAATCTCCTGTGTTATGATCTTCGTAGCCCATGCCATGTCTATCCTCGACCAAGATTTATGAGGGTTGGAATAATATGTATACTTTTCCTCCTTGGGATTATACAGTCTCCATATATCTACTAAATCTAATTCTTCTATAAGAGCTAAAAAAGTTTTTGGTAGCAAATTCTTCTTATTTCTTTTATTCTGATTACTTTTATAATCTTTTTTGGGGTCCACAATGGCATTAAAAACACCTAACAAACATACATTTTCTACATTTTGTTCTATTATTTTTTCGTGTAGGTTTTGATAAAATTCTTTTTGTTCACTATTTGGTGCGTAAACCACAACTAATAACACATGTTTACCTTTAAGATTGACTTCAATCATCACAGGTCTTCCGATTCTATCTACATATTTCAATTTACTTTCTATCTCTTCTTTAACATAAACTGCTATACCTCTTTTCTTTTCATCTGGTAACGATATATATAGTTTCCCTAGTTTTTTGCATTGTAGGTATTTTTCTTCTTGTTTTCGTATATGGATTTCTTGAAGGCAAATTATGTCTGCTTTTTGTTTTATTAATTTCTTAAATGTTTGATTTCTTTTAACAGGAGAGTTAAGTCTGTTTATGTTTATTGATATAATTTTCAAATTCTTGTCCATTTTTAAAAGTTAGTCTTACTTCTTTTTATTCCTTTACTTCTTGTCCCTTTTTTTTTGCTTGGTTTTGTGCTCGACTTCCAGTTGAGGCATGGGTCAAGGCGACATGGAAAAGGAGTGCTCCGTATTCTGTGTTGATTTTTCTGTGTTTCGGTGCCCGTTGTGGGAGAGATCGATCCTGGGGTGGATTGATAGAAGGAGAGATACTTCGGAGGAGGCGGTGTGGAGAGGTGTGGTCTTCCGCCGCGCCGAAAAGAGCCCTTATTCCGGACGCGGAAAGAAGACGGCCGATCGGCCAGACCAAAGACTCAACATCTCAAGTATAACAGTGGGAAGCAAAAGAGTGAGTATGGGGTGAAAATCGATGTGAGCAGGAGAACCAAAAGTCATAACAATTATATGGACGATTGCTGCGAGGAGGAGATTAACTCTAGAATCTGGAGGAGCAGCGGAAATATAGAGAGACTCGGAAAGACGCAGGTAGCAAACAACGAGGGGAGTGAAGTGACCCAGCGAAACCTGCTGTGTTAGTTCTACTTATTGAAGAGACACTTGAAAGGGTTAATACCTTGGAGGAGAAACGATAGGTAGCAGGACGCTGATTGCCTTTTTTGTTGGAATAAAGCTGCCCCGATGGAGAAGAACAATTTAGGCAACAACTAATCTGGGACAAAAAGAAACCGGAAAGTAAAGATCACCATTGTGGACAGTAAGAACGAAAGACTGTGTGTACTTTGTTTCCTAACTTTAAGAAAAGCTGACCAGTATCGGTGGGCTTTGGAGAACTGCAAGAGTGATTAGTACAAAAAAAAAGTGAACTTTACAGTATTTAATCTTTAAAAGAAAAACCCATATATACTTGTATTTAATATATATTCTAAAAATAATAATTACTAATACTAACGATATAGTGAACTATTAAGTCTTATTGTTTAATCATAGTAATTTATTTATTCTTAATTATGTATTAATTATTTATTTATTAGAAAATTAACTTAACTTAAATAGTATTGATTAACACATATATTAATTTAGTAATATTTTGTCTTTTTTTTAAAAAAAGTTTTTATTGGTTAAAAATATACAATATTATAGTTTACAATATGTTGAATTTTCAATATCTTTATATAAAGATATTTCAATTATTATTTTCTTTTTTAAGTTCTCACACAACAGACATTATTATCTTAAGTCGAAACAAACAACCAGGTTATATAAAAATTATATAAACAAAAAAAGTATTATACAAAATACGATAAAAGAAGAGAGAGAAAGAAAAATGTCAATTAAAAAAAACATTAAACAATAGATTCCCCTCCTTTCTTCATTTCCTAGTTCTGGCTCTTAAAACCATGGTCTGGCCTCCCCCCTCCTCCCGGGCCGCCACAGCTCCGTCCGCCCCCGCTCCTTGATCATCTAATACTTCCCCCTCTTCGGCTCCTGTATCTTCTCCACCTAGGAAGGATTTATGTTGGTCAAAAAAAGCCTTAGCTTCCGTTACATTATTAATTTTCTTCTTACTGTCCTCCCAAAAAATCATCAAGCCCTCCGGAATCAACCACCTAAAACCTACTCCCTTAAGGTACAGCTTATTTGATAAAAAATAATATTTTCTTCTTGATTCTCGTACCTGTCTGGGAATCTGCTTCAGGATGGTGATCTCCTTGCCCCTGTACACCAGCGCCCCCAGTCTTTGTTTTCTCAATATCTCATCTCTCAGTTCCCTTCTCACAAATTTAATATGAATCTCTCTTGGTAAATTATGTAAAATTGCAAATTGTGAGTTTACTCTATACACCAAATCCACATCCCTTCCAATAGACTCCAAATCTCTTTCTAAAAATTCACCCAACATTTTAACCATCACTTCTCTCAAATTTTCCTGGTCAAGTTGTTCCACGTTTTGGAACCTGAGAAAATAAGACATCTTATCCAATTGTAAAGTTAACATTGCATTTCCTCTCCCATCCTCCACCTTCTGGAGTGCCCGTACCTCCCCCTCCAGACCCCCCATCTTCTTCTTGTTTTGCTCTGCCAGCTGTTGAACATCATTTAAATCTTTTTTCATAAGTGTCATTTCAGATTTAATTTCAGATAATCCTTTTTGCACGTCATCTAACTTGTCCAACTTCTGATCCAATTTCACCAGTCTTTCCAAAAATTTTTCCATATCAGCTGCTGTTGATTTATGGCCCTTAGCCATCTTACATAAATAGAAGATGAGTAATCAAAAGGCAAACCTCCAGAGAAGAAAGAGGGATTAACAGTCAGAGTAGTTTTTCAAATATCCACCAATGGGCACTCACAGGAGCAACGAGTCCAAAGTATAGAGTAGGTCAAACAGGAAGCCAGAGGAGAATGTTGTCTTCAATCATAAATAAAGAAGCAGGAAGTCAGACTACCGCCATTGCTCACCGGGAAGAGAGGCCACCAGACCTCTCCAACAAACTCTGTCACAGCCATCCTCCAAGGAAAAGTCAGCAAAGTAAGGGGTTTCACTCCATCTCCTTCCCCCTAGTTCTCTGCCACGGCACCTTTCCAGCTACAAGGGGGGGGAACTCCAACCCCCCCTCTCGCCTCCAGGATGCCTGCTCCACTCTCCAGTCAGTCAGTTCAGTCCGTTGTGCCTTCTTAACTAGCACCGGTCCCCTTAGGCGCTGTGGCGCCTCCGCGGCCTCGAAAAAAGCCGCCGATTGCCTCCCATCCCCTCTGGAGCCTCGGGCGCGCCAGCATCGGCCTCCTGGCCCCTGGAAGTGAGGCAGGGGACCCCTGGCGAGCCGCCCTCAAACGGCCCAAAGGGCCTCCAGATGGGGGGGATCGGACTCTGGGGCCAGAGCTAGCCCGATCAGAGTCTGTCGCCGGCGGAACCGGAAGCGGAAGTCAATATTTTGTCTTTTATATTGCCAATATACTCTGATTGAGATTTTATTTATTATATACTTGTCAGATAATTAATTAATTATTTTAGAGATAGAGTATTATAATATTTAGGATAAATTTATATTAATGACATTTTTTTAAAAAAAATTAAAATTTATATGCCGCCCTTCTCTGGAGACTCAGGGCGGCTTACAATGCATTAAGCAATAGCCTTCATACTTTTGTATATTTATACAAAGTCAGCTTATTGCCCCCACAAACCGGGTCCTCATTTTACCCACCTTAGAAAGGATGGAAGGCTGAGTCAACCTTGAGCCTGGTGAGATTAGAACTCGCAGTAATTGCAGGCAGCTGGATGTTAAATGCTGCCTTAGTAGGAGGCATTAGCCTCCTACGCCACTCAGGCTCCTATTTTATAGGATATATAGTATTTATAGCATTGTATAGTGTAACTAATTGAATTGAAAATTAATTAGAATAATAGTGGAATAATAGAGATATAAAATTAATTAGTAAGGCAAAATAGATTGTGATTATGTACTTGAATATAAGAGGTCATTTACTATAAGAATAATAGAAGAATAACAGAAATTGAAGACACTTAACCTCACCTAAGAACTCTAATACCAAACAGTTGATAAAGTGGACTGAGAAGCGGAAGCTGATTTGGGGGAGAATAGATAAAATTTTAGAAAAGCAATACAAAATATTGAAGGAAATGACATCCACCACAGTAACCACAGTTAAATCATGGAAGAAGGTTACTTCAACCCCAATTGGACTAATGGCATCCCCAGCGACGCAAAAAACTATAGAAGGGATTTTCTCAACTGAAAAACAGAACCCGACTATGAGTATGCAGACTGTTCAGACCACACTAACAACAATACAAGAAACCATGCTAAAAATGCAAGAGAGCATGTTGAAAAACCACGAGGAAACTAGGAGAGACCTAGATGAAATTAAAAACTCTGTCAAGGAAGATATCCAAAAATTAGATGGAAAAATGGATTCCATCCAGGAGATAATTACAAAGAATGACCAAAGGATTACGGCTATGGAAAAAAAAACAGAATGAACAGAAGAGAAATTGGAATTACTAGATGTTAAAATGACAGGACTTAATAAAGAGCTCAAAAGTACGGTGGCACAATTGGAAATGGAGAGAGTGGCATTCTACTTCCGTTTTCATAACGTAAGAGAAGAAAGAGATGAGGACTTGACATTAGTAATGGCCGAAATGATACCCGAGATTTTACAAAGAGATAAAGAGGAGATGATTAATGAAATTGACGAAGTATTCAGAGTAAACACTAATTATGCAAGACAACACAGACTCCCAAGAGAGGTCCACATACGTTTTGTAAGAAAAAAGGTTTGAGACATCGTTTTTAAAATAGCCAAAGAGGAACCAATATACTATAAACAAAAAGAGATAATAATATTAAAGTAAATACCAAAAAGAATTAGAGAGTGGAGGAAAGATTATGGATTCCTAACCACATTATTAAACAGAAAACAAATACTATTTCGATGGCTATTGTCGGAAGGAATATTAGCCACATGGAAGGGGAGAAAGATAAAACTAGATACTATAGAAAAGGCACAAAACCTATACGATCAGGTGATGGAACCAGATGGAAGGGACGACAGAGCAGAAAAATCGGGGAGGAGAGTTAAAATAACATCGGGACGAGAAGACCAAGCCCTACGTGAAGAGAATAATGAGAAAGAAAAAGAGGAAGAGGGGGAAATACAAGAAGAAGAAGGAGTAACATCCCAGTATATTTTTATGTTCTTGGGAAATCTCTTCCCTTTCATTGTGTCCCAAACTTCGCTGTTTAGTTACAGAAGTCTCTATTTGATGTAACAGAGTACACTATTAGTAAAACTATTAATTAGTAGATACTGTTTGAAAAAATAATTGCCCATTGTTAGTCTGTATTTTGGAAATAAAATTCCATTGCTTCTGTTATTCAAAAATAGGCAAAAACTTCCCAGTTTTCTTTCCAGGTTCTCAATATTTTTTATTAGTAACTTTTGAAGTATATACCGTGTTTCTCCTGTCTTATATTTTTTTGAACCCTGAAATAAGCACTTGGCCTTATTGCCATGTGCTCAAAAGCCCGATTGGGCTTATTATCAAGGGGATGTCTTATTTTGAGGGAAACAGGGTACAAATTTTCTGAATTTAAAAGCTAGAATATAATTTTTGCCTAGGGTAAATATTTGATATGATTCATCTGTGGGTTTATAGCATACAACAAGAGTAAACTAACACTAGTCATGCGCTAGTTACCTCCTAGATCGACTACTGCAATGCTCTCTACCTGGGGCTGCCCCTGAAGACCACCAGGAGGCTTCAGCTGGTACAGAATGCAGCCGCGTGGGTTGTTGCGGGAGGGATAATATGATACTCTCATATTACACCACTCCTGCGCGGCTTGCATTGGTTGCCGGTTGCCCTCCGGGTGAGATTCAAGGTGCTGGTGTTAACCTATAAAGCCCTTTATGGCTTAGGTCCAGGTTATTTGTCGGGCCACCTGCAACCAGTGTCAATTTCACATCGCCCGGTACGCTCTCACAGAGAGGGCCTACTCAGGGTGCCGTCAGCCAGACAATGTCGTCTGGCGACCCCCAGGGGTAGAGCCTTCTCTCTGATTGCCCTCACGCTTTGGAATCAACTTCCCTTGGGGCTCCAGTTGGCCCCTGACCTCCGTACCTTCCACTGTGAATTGAAAACATGGTTATTTATGTCCCCTGGCCTGGACTGATGGGGTAGTATATTTTAATTTTTTAAAATACTTTTTAGATTTTTATGTGTATTTGTTGTTTTAACAGTCACTTATCGATTGTCATTGTGAGCCGCCCTGAGTCCTTGGAGATAGGGCGGCATACAAATTTTATAAAATAAAATAAATAAATAAATAAATAATAAATAAACCTTAACCATCAGTTCTAGCTGCATAAACTTGGAGTCTCTACATCTCTGTCTCTCTCTGCATGTGTCTCCCACCCCCACACCTTTTTTGAAGCAAAAGAAATGATCACCTAACTAATTTCCTTAAATGTGTGCAGTCAAGAAGCACTTCTTATAAAATGGGTCGCTATATACATTTGATTAAATAAATAAATAAATACAATGCGTGCCATACAATTAAAGTCTGGTTAAGCCCCAATTAATTTCAAAAAAGGAACGTATTTCCTCCTTAATACCCCTGTTTCCCCAAAAAGATGTCCCCTGATAATAAGCCCAATTGGGCCTTTGAGCGCATGCACTAAAGTAAGCCGCCTCTGAAAATAAGCCCTCCCCGAAAATATTTAAACACATGTGCAGCCAGTCCCCACCATTTCCTCTGGTTTCCTCCACGTGCCCCAAAATAATAAAACCTCCCTGAGAATAAGGCCAAGCGGTTATTTTGGGGTTAAAAAAATATAAGACAGGGTCTTATTTTTGGAGAAACACGGTAAGATTCAGCAATTCAGTTTCAGTAAGATAAAAGGTATTCAGGTAGTATCTAGAGTTAGCTGATTTATAAGTATTAATTTTTAAAATTACAGTCACAGGAACATGATCTTAAATTGCAGAAAGGCGTGAAGAATCCATAACCCATTGAATCACTGAAACAGAAGAAATAGAAAAATAATCTAATTGAATTTTTTTATGTGCAATATGAACAAAAGTGTTCTTTTTGACATAATGCTGTCTAACCTTCTAGTAAAATACTTTGTGTTATTTATTTGATTGGCATTGTAAAGCAGGTTTCCTGTTAAAAAAATATTGAATTAAAAGAAATACTAATATTAATAACTAAGTGTATCCCAAGATAACTAGGTTGGGTAACATAAGAAATTAAAGACACAACACTGTCACCCCAAATGAAACAAAGGAATATATGCAGTACAAGTTAAATATACAAGTTATACATAAATATAGTGCAATATATAACTGTATGTTTGTATACAGTGCTACACAGTGATATATATATATATATATATATATATATATATATATATATATACATACACATATACACATACACATACACATACACATACACATACACATACACATACACATATACATATACATATACATATACATATACATATATAGAGTGGTGTTTAAAAGGTTGTGAGCTCTTTTGAATATTTTTAAAATGTCTCTTGACCTAGTCTTGGCATTTGAAGGAAAGAACCATAAAGGAAAATGAAAAACAAAACTGTCATGTAAAAAAAGCAAACAAAATATGTTTGGAAGAAATGCTGAAAGGTCATATGCTTTGTAATACAAAAGAGAACACAAGATATTGCAAGGTATTTTACTCCCACCTTAAAAATTGAACATGTTTCTTTGTACGGCATACTGAGCAGCTGAGTACTAAGAACAGCCTTTTGCTCATCTTGCAAAATGAAGAGTTGGATATTGTCTCTAAATTTTCTGAAAGAGTTTGCCTGTGTTTTCAATCACATGCCTTGCTCAATAAAGTCAATACTGTAGCAAATTCTTGTGCGGATCATCCTCCATTTCATCTAGTGTGATTTAAAACCTCGCTTGTAATTTTCCTGAAGCTAATAGAATTTCCATTAAAGTATGCCTTTGAGCGGTTTGATGAATCAGGGCCTCTTTCTAGAATTTAAAAGCAACTTGTTTTTGTTTTGGCTCAGAAGAGCATTTTAAAAATGCCTCTGGATGAAAGCAAGCTGATTTGAAAATAAATGCAACTTTAATTGAATGCATAGCTGATTCCAGCACTTCCTGATGGGATGTTAGATGTGTCATCTGAACTGGATAATGCAAATTCCTTAATTATGTGTTTGGCTTAGCATCACCACATAGCTTCAATTAGTCATCAAACACAAATCTTTGCACATATTTCTTGACTTGCCATTTTAAAAATCTATAGCTTTCATATCAGTTACTCAGTGTCATGACTTTATAATGATTCCATTGAAAAAAAGCAGCATTTTTTTTAACAAGCTGCCCTTTTTGGAGGATTGATTAATCTGGATGATTATACCTGCTAGGATCTAAGGTTGTAAACATTCTGCTGATAATATGCAAAGTAGTAACAGTATTAACAATAGCGAGAATAAGACTACATTTATTAAGCTGAAATTGCAGATGTGTTTGTTTCCTGCCATATTTTCCCCAAAATTTAATCTTGACCCTGCCAAGACCACAGTCATGATTCTGTAGTCTTATCAAACTGAACTTAGAGGGACTGATCTTGTGCAATAACATGTTGTTTCCTTAAAGAGAATTGCAGAAATTCAAATTCCAATGACCAGAGAAAGTGATTGTCCATTTTTAGATAAATTCCTCACTCCATAAACCACTGGGGGATGTAATTTTCTTCATATTAAAAAAAAAAGAGCTTGGGAAGTGCAAAGTATTCCATGTACAAAATTATCTGTGTTCAGATGAACTTTGTATGAAAGGGAACATAGGGTTCTGTGCTGTTGGTTCCAGATGGTATGTAAGACAGAGCTGTTTTATTCTGGACAGAATCCAGTACTGCATCATTCCAGATGGAAAAGTATATTCAGCTGTTTTAGTCTCTTTTTGTTGACTTGAGTTGATGTCTCTTGTGATTTGGATCTATATTGTCTTATGAGATTTAGTGATGAAGTGTGACTTTTGCTGATAACTTATTTATATGATAATAGGATGATTTTAACTAGATAGAAAGAGAGGTGTATCCACCACTCTATCCCCATTCATATGATTTTCAAAACAGCCCTTTTGAATTAAAAAGAAATCCACTACTACTCACAGCACTGGCTGTGAGGTGGATTCCAAGTGTAATTGATATCAGGGGGTTTGTGTTCAATTTTAAAGCCTTACATGATTCAGAATCTAGATATAACCAAAGCTGCTTTCTTTAAGGCACCTGGTAAATTCTAGACAGAGGATTTGCTGAGAGTTTCATGTCTGAGGGAATGCTGAGGTTATCATGCTGAGGGTCTTCATCCTTGAGCTCTCTAACCACTATCTCTGGAATGAATCTAGGACAACTTGCCATGGCCAACTCACTGCAGCCAATTTACTATGGGACAACTCACCATGGCCAACTCACCATGGGACAACTTGCCACAGGACAAGAGTCACAGTAATATAGAAGAAATGGTGGAACAGAATCATTAAAGACAGGATGCAAAAAGAAGGACAAAATGAAATGTGAGTGACAAATTATTTTAAATACTTAAATTGAATTGTTGAATTGTCCCATAATGAGTTGGCTGCACTGAGTTGGCCATGGCAAGTTGGCCATGGCGTGTTTGCTGTGGCACGCTGACCACGCTAAGTTATCCCATTCTACTCTGGAACAACCCACTTTGAGATATCCAAGCCTCTCCCTCCATATTATCTTTTTGAAGAACTGTGAAGGGCATCTCAGGATCTTTGAAGACAATACTGCACCTGAATACTGGTACATCTGGGCTTTGCTATTGTATTTTTATTGCTTTATGTTGATCCGTTTATGCTGTTCAGGCTCCAAAAAAAGTATTCAGTATGTGTGCATTTATTTATTTCAAATTTTATTTTACTTCCAATGCTTTTATGCCACTTCAATCGTTCTCTCTCTAAGCTTGTTTCCTGTTAATGCTGAGATTCAGAATGCTTTTATGTAGTGAGTATCTTCATCTTCAAATGCACTCTGAAAATTCCACAATCAACAGGGACTATGGGCAAAAAGCAGAAACAAACAACAAACCTTCTAGCTGTTTGAGCAGCTAAGCTTAGATTTGGATGTGCACCTTCTGTTCATATGCTTGGAAAGTACTAATGCAGTCTATGTGCATATTTGAACTTGTTGGGTTTTTACCTCTTTCTGCATTTTTTTTTATTTAGCAGGTCAAGTATTAAAAAGGGATGGTAGTGATGGCTAATTATTTTTTCTGAGTGTTATCTAATAATGTACTGTAATGAAGAATCTGGTAGTGAAGATAGAGATCTTTTGTGTTTCCTAAGGTTGGGTCCTTTCCTTCCTTCCTTCCTTCCTTCCTTCCTTCCTTCCTTCCTTCCTTCCTTCC
>WNWU01000056.1:150370-197113 GCA_012654045.1 Ptyas mucosa | reverse complement strand
TCCTTCCTTCCTTCCTTCCTTCCTTCCTTCCTTCCTTCCTTCCTTCCATCCATCTCACTTCTTCTCTCCTACTACGTTCAATTGCATTCCTATTTTCATGACAGCTTCATCGCTTATTTTAATTTGTCTTCTCCCATCAGAGCCTGAGTTTTCAAAATCATTATCTGTTTTCCCTCCATCTTTTTCACAGACTCATGGTATTATTATTATTATTATTATTATTATTATTATTATTATTATTATTATTTTAATTTGTATACCACCCTTCTCCCAGAAGGGACTCAGGGCGGTGGACAGCCAAAATTAAAAATACATAAAGTACAAAAGTTAAGATAATTAAACGAAATTAAATCAATCGGCCTCCCAATTTAAAACCCCAAATCTATAAAATTAAAATCCCATTAAAAACCATTTAGGCTAGGCCAGCTTGATGGAATAAATAAGCCTTCAGGGCCTTACGGAAGGTCTGGAGGTCCGGGATCAATCGTATTCCAGGAGGTAGTCCTCAGGGAGAAGGGCGGTCTATAAATTTAATATAGATAAATAAATAAA
Organism: Ptyas mucosa; assembly: GCA_012654045.1. Classification (NCBI taxonomy): domain Eukaryota; kingdom Metazoa; phylum Chordata; class Lepidosauria; order Squamata; family Colubridae; genus Ptyas; species Ptyas mucosa. Next base: position 196,561 of record WNWU01000056.1, on the reverse strand, counting down.
TAAATTCCACAGGGCGGGTGCCCCCGCAGAGAAGGTTCTCCCCCTGGGGGCCACCAGCCGACATTGCTTGACCAAGGGCACCCTGAGGAGGCCCTCTTTGTGAGAGCGTATTGGCCGGTGGGAGGTTATCAGTAGCAGCAGGCGGTCTCGTAGATACCCTGGCCCTAAGCCATGGAGCACTTTAAAGGTGAGAACCAGTATCTAAAAGCGACCTGGAAGACCAACGGGAGCCAATGTAGCTTGCACAGAAGAGGTGTTACATGGGAGTGCCACGTCGCTCCCATAACTACCCGCGCGGCCGCATTCTGAACTAGTTGGAGCCTCCGGGTGCTCCTCAAGGGGAGCCCCATGTAGAGAGCGTTGCAGTAGTCCAGGTGAGATGTAACGAGGGCATGGGTGACCGTTCATAAGGAGTCCCGATCCAGAAAGGGGCGCAACTGCCATATCAGGCGAACCTGATAAAAAGCCCCCCTGGCCACGGCAGTCATATGCTCTTCTAAAGACAGCCGTGTGTCCAGGAGGACACCCAAGTTGCGAGCCCCCTCTGTGGGGGTCAATGACTCGCCCCCAATAGCCAGCGATGGCACCAGTTGGCTATATCGGGACACCGGTATCCACAGCCACTCGGTCTTGGAAGGGTTGAGTCGAAGCCTGTTCCTCCCCATCCAGACCCGCACGGCCTCCAGACACTGGGACATCACTTCGAGGGCATCATTGGGGTGGTCTGAGGTGGAGATGTACAGCTGAGTGTCATCAGCGTACAGATGGCATCACACCCCAAAATCACGGATGATCTCACCCAGCAGCTTCACATAAATGTTGAACAGGAGTGGTGAGAGGACTGACCCTTGCAGCACCCCGCAAGCAAGGCACCTCGAGGTTGACCTCTGCCCCCCTGCCAACACGGACTGCAACTGGTCAGAGAGATAGGAGAACCACCGCAGGACGGTGCCTCCCACCCCCAATCCCCCTAGCCGGCGCAGCATGATACCATAGTCGATGGTATCAAAAGCCATTGAGAGGTCTAACAGGACCAGAACAGAGGAACAACCCCTGTCCCGGGCCCTCTAGAGATCATCCACCAATGCGACCAATGCCGTCTCCATGCTGTACCCAGGCCTGAAGCCGGACTGGCATGGATCTAGATAGATGGTTTCATCAGGTACTGTGGGAGCTGTCGCGCAACCACACTCTCCACAACCTTTGCAATAAAGTGAAGATTGAAGACCGGATGGTAGTTTGCCAGAACAGCCGGGTCCAGAGAAGGCTTCTTGAGGAGGGGCCTCACCACTGCCTCTTTCAAGGTGGGAGGCAAGAAACTCTCTCTCAGAGAAGCATTTATGGAGCCAGCCTCGTGTTACCTCCCACGTGGCCAGTACCAGCCAGGAGGGGCACGGGTCCAATAAACATGTGGTTGCGTTTAACCTCCCCAGGATCCTGTCCACATCCTCAGGAGTCACAGGGTCGAACTCATCCAAGATAACTTTCTCAAGACCGGCCTCAGTCACCCCACCGGGATCTACCCAGTCAGAGTCCAAGCCTTCCCGAATCTGAGCGATTTTATCGTGCAGATACTGTGCAAAATCCTCAGCCTGCCCTTGCAAGGGGGCCTCCCGCGCTCCCTGATTTAGGAGGGAGCATGTCACCCTAAACAAGGCAGCTGGGCGGTTATCTGCTGATGCAATAAGAGCGGAAAAGTAATTACACTTTGCCACTTTTACCGCCACTAAATAAGTCTTAATACGAGACCTAACTAGTGTTCAGTCGGATTCGGAGCGACTAGCCTTCCAACCATTCTCTAGGCATCTTTTCCGGTGCTTCATCTCCCTCAGCTTCTCGGAGAATCAAGGAGCCAGGCAGGTTCGGCGCCGGGTCAGAGGCCGCAAAGGCACGACTCGGTCCAGAGCACTGGCGGCCATCCTATCTCAGGTGGCCACCAGGTCTTCAGCCGAGTCGTGAGCCAGAGTTTCAAGAACTGGCCCAAGCTCCCTCTGGAACCTATCAGGATCTATCAGTCACCTGGGGCGGAACCACCTGGTTGGTTCTGCCTCCCTGCGGTGGGGTGCAGTGGTCAAAAAGTCCAGCCTCAGGAGAGAATGGTCCAACCATGACAGGGGTTCAATAACTATATCCCCTATATCCAGACCACTCAGCCACTGACCAGAGACAAAAACCAAGTCCAGAGTATGTCCTCCCGCATGAGTAGGGCCAAGAATTAGTTGTGTCAGGTCCATGGCTGTCATGGAAGCCATAAACTCCCAAGCCATCCCAGACGCCTCACCGGCAGACGGCAGGTTGAAATCCCCCATGACCAAAAGTCTGGGAGTATCAACCACCACCCCGGCAATAACATTGAGAAGCTCAGGTAGGGCTGCTGACATGTGGCAGGGAGTCAGGTACGTGATCAGCAGGCCCACCTGCATCCCATGGCCCCACTTCACCGGGAGAGACTCACATCCGGCTATCTGAGGTACAGTGGCCTCCCTCGGATCAAGAAATACAGTTTGTATGCCTATGATAACACACAAATGGCAGATTGGCACATTATGTTTACCTTTTTTCTTCTTTCATAGGCTTGTTCTGAGTCCTATTGTTTTCTCTGTCTGGAACATCCAGAACTATTTTAGATCCTGGATTGTCTAGACCAGTGTTTCTCAACGTTGGAAGCTTGAAGATGGGTGGACTTCAACTCCCAGAATCCCCCAGCCAGCGCTGCTGGCTGGGGGATTCTGGGAATTGAAGTCCACCCACAACATGACATCACGAGTTTGACACCCCTGGTTTAGACTATGCCTGGTTTGGAATGAATACAATAGCATTTCCATAATGTACAGTCCTTTTTAAGTTTGAAACAAAACACTTTTTAAATGTTGAATATGTTCCTAATGAAAATCTTTAATATACTCTTGCATGTACATATAGACACATATACACACATGCATGTAAACAGTACAAATCTAGATTTAACCAAAAGAAATGTGCATGCAAATTCCACTATTTTGCCTAAAAAAATAATAAAAATAAAAATGAATATATGTTCCTTAAAGTTTTTCATATTTTAAAATATTTAACAGTAGAATTTTAAATCTATATTTCTGCTCTATGGCAGGCTTTATCCATTGATTAAGAACACACACATACATGCATATGCACACATATATAAACAGACTCATGGCATGCCTTCATTTACCCACTGAATCACTTACATTAATAAAATGAATTGCAGTGCAAGCATCTCCACAATTAAAAATAATATTTTTTAAAAAAAAATTCATAAGCATAATTACTTCTGCAAAAAGTATGAGGTCGCTTTCAGTACAGCAGTTTAGCTAAGTAAATAGAGACATAAAGAACTGAGAACATTTGCAGTACTAGCTGTACTTTGCTTTATAGAGAAACGCTAACAGAGAAATTGGTCTCTCTCTTACTATTAATGTGTCAGTCTGACATTTAGAAAGGAATTAAGTACAGCCGCTGAAGAACTCTAAAGAAAATTTTTCTTGGTATGCAAAATGGAATTGATAAGATATGGGAATGATTACTACTATGGGAAGGATCTTGTACATTAAGAAAATAAATACATGAAGAAATGAACTACTTGAGCATACATTTTAATTATTGAATTGTGAAAAATGATTCATACTTATTTACATAGTTCATTTTTAAAATAATATTTGCAGACGATTTTTATTGAAAAATGGTAAAATAATGTTCATATTGTATATTCCACCCTTATTTTAGTCTTCATTTCTATCAGGGCCATGTGCAAGTTGTGATTGCACAGGAATTCTGTTGATAACTTGATAGACATAAAAAAAATAGAAATATGCATCTGTTTCTCTTTTACTTTAGTTTTGTCTTTGGGTGCTATTTTGATACCACTAATTACAGCATCCTTTTGGATAGACTAGATAAATAGGGAATTGGGGCCACTGTAATTCATCTGTTCTGTTCCGACATAATGCAGAAAGATAGTTTGTTTGTTTATCATATTTATATGGCTGCCCATCTCATGCAACATGTTTCTGGGTCATGTATAAAACAGTCATAAAAACAATTTTATAAAACATTCAAAAGTACAAAAAAACTAACATTATAAAACACTGAGAGAATCATATTACAAACTAAGGAGACATCTAATCAAATTACTATGCAGTATCTCATCTTGTCATTTTATTATTGACATGAAACCAGATATCATACAATCCAGAGATCTAAAATAAGACAGATTTTGCTTTTTTATTGAAATCAGATGAAATCATATGGGAGTGTCAAACCAATAATAAGTGACATTCAAGACGATGACTGTCCTGCTTCAGGCTTATCAAGTACACCAACTCAATTTACAAGTGGCTTATGGATGAGTATATATATATATATATTTAAAATATGGAACGCTTCATGAATTTGCGTGTCATCCTTGCACAGGGCCATGCTAATCTTCTCTGTATCATTCCAATTTTAGTATATGTGCTGCCAAAGCGAGCACTGGATGAGTATATTGAAGTCAATTACAAGGGCAGGCAGTGTGCAGATTCATGGAAGCATTGGAAAATAATGGAAAGCAAAGTTTGTCTGATAGATAGGTGCAGCATAGGCAATTTAGAGGACAGTTGAAAGTGAGCACAGATTAAGGAGATAATAGGTAGCAGTGACAGAGAGCCAACATAGTCCAAAATAGTCCAACAATCAAATGCAGGTTAATCATGGGCATTGGCATCTTTACTTCTTGAAGACCCCATTTGCTCCACTTTCAAAAGCTGCTAATGTGTTCTGGGGCTGATACCTTGTCAGGATTATGCTGCACATCACCTTTTTCTCCTATACTTCCTCATGCAGATTTAGGCTGAGTCCAGCATCAGGTGGTTTTGATTGGCTGCTTGCTCCTGCAGTTGGCAATCCTGCAGCTTCAGAGGAGCCCATAGCAATAGCAAAAAAACAAAAAAACAAAAACCCAACTCAAATAAACTGATAAATAACTCAGCTGATTATGGAACTCGAGTGGGGTTAGCATACATGGGTTGAAATTGTCATTAGAGAGGCAAGTGGTTCATGGGATACATGGTGCTTTTCATTAACTTGGAGAGTGAAACAGCTATAAATCCTACTACAATATCTTGGTTACAAGCCTGTTACATAGGTTGCCTTTGAAGACTGCTTGGAAATGCCAATTTAATACTCAGTGCAACATTGATTGTTGATAGAACTGTTTGCATGTAATATGTCAACAAGACTTTATCAGGAATCTTAGTTGCTAACATGTTTCTGTTAGCAACTTCAAATGCTGGTGTCTACCTATGAAGTTCTAACAGTGACTCAGAACATGGCTCCATAAAGCACAGTTTTCTATCAGACAGGTTCTTGTCTTGACCCACTTATCATGGTGAAATGTCACATGATCAGAGTAGCAGTCTTGTTGAGTACTGTAATGGGATTCCATCTTCTTGTCAACAGAAAATTTTCTGGTTGAAAACAGGATATTTCATTTGCTTTAAGCAGATAACAATCCATCTATCATAATTTCCATTTAAGTTTCACATATTGTATATTTTTTATTAATCCTACGGTTTTGCGATGTTTGTTTATAAACTGTTTTATTGATTTACCAGATAGGAAACTATTTCCTTCCCAATGACTACATATGGCTCATGGAGAGAAGAATAGATGTTCTTAAAAATAAATGGATATATGTCCAATTGACCGAACATTTCACTGTGGATAAGTGTGAGTGCCTTTGAAGCTTAGTGTGGTTTGCCTAGTTACAGAGTTGAGCATGGCCTCTTTCACAATCTCTTTTCCTGTTCCCCTCACATCATTTCTATCCGATTTTATTTGCCCACTTTCTTACTCCATCTCTTTTCTGATTTTTTTCTTTCCCCCCTCTTGGTGGGAGGAAAGAAGGTCCATACCTGTGTTAGGTTCATTTAAAAATGATCTAGAAAAGGTGTTTTGAATGTAATGAGTCAAATTCTCTCTCATTTTTTCCTCAGTTTTCTATTTGAGACTTCTGGGGTAAAGATGCTACTTTGAGAAATCTACTCAAAGTTAACCTGAGTCTTAAAGTAGCAACACCTGAATGTTAGAGTTTTATTGTTCTGGCATTTTTAAAGTGTGGCTTCTGGTAAGTATTACACTGTATATGGGAGAGATATTATATATATTGCCAGATGGGATGGGGATGGGGATGGGGATGGAGATGCAGATAGATAGATAGATAGATAGATAGATAGATAGATAGATAGATAGATAGATAGATAGATAGGCAGATAGGCAGGCAGGCAGGCAGGCAGGCAGACAGACAGACAGATAGACAGGTACATACATTTATATGCATAAGGACTAGTTGGTGCAGTAGCTGAAGATACCAGGCTAGGAAGAGGCCATGACTTTTAGTCTAGCTGGGTGACTTTCTCTCTCTCAGTCTTCAGAAAAAAAAGGCGGAAGCAGACCACTTCTGAAAATGCTGCCAAGAAAACTGCAAGGATTAATCCAGGCAGTCACCAGGTCAAAACTCTTTTGAAGTTTTACAATCTCTGATCTCCAGTCTTTATATACCTGCAAAAGTATATCCTGCAAAAGTTTATTAGTTTCAGCTAGGATTTTAATCTGCATTGTTTATTGTTCAGAGGGGGCTTTACATTACATTCAGGGTTTGTCTTTCTTATGAGTAAACCTATTTCTTTTTTATCATAATGTAAAATACAAATAAAAATAAAGACAGTTGGGAAAAGAAAAAGGAAAAGAAAAGGGAAATATAAGTGTAGAGTAAACAGGGAAAGGGGAAAAAAACTGACTTCCAACTTTTTTCAGCACAGAAAATACAAAATAACTTTTTACCCTACCAGTTTACCAAATACTAGCCATTTCTATAATAATAAACTAACTTAATCAACAAAATCCAAGTCAGAGTTTCATTTTTTTTTCCTGCATTGAGCACAAAATCTAGAAGCAGTTTCCAGGTAAAAACAAGTGTGCTTTTCTCTATTTAAAGCAGTCAATTTTGCCATCATATTATTTCATACTTGGGTTTTCAGAGGTTTTTGGGGGGAGGGACACATTTGGTAGTTTTATGGAGAAGTGACTAAGGCTTTTTCTCAGTAAGTCAATAAATAAATTAATACAAATAGAACAAAATAAGTTGAAAAGCAGAATCTTGAAGGGAAAAAAATCAATGGAAGAAACAGAATAGAACAAAAGAGAGTTTGGGACTAAGCAGATCTGGCTGCAAACCAGTAGCACAGGCAATTTTAGACTCTGCTGTTAATGATCCTCCAGAGTTAGACTTTGTTTAGATGGCAAGTTTTATTACTCCCAGTTCAAAATGTGGTAGGACAAAATACACTAGCACTTCCTTGATATATTTCAGAAATGTCTATTCATTTAGCTGAGGGATTATTTACTTACTCATTTCAATTTATATCCCCGCTTTCTAATTAAAATAACATATAGACTCCCTCTCCCCACTCAAACTCAGTTAAAATTATTAACCAAAGTCAAAAAGCCAGGTTGAGGAGAAAAAACATTATTTTTTGAAGGAGGGAAGCTTGGGGTTTAAGCACCAAACTTTGGGAGCAATGCAGAAAGCCCAGGCCCACTCAAATCCTCTTCCCAAAAACAAAACAAAACTTATTTGCAGGAAAGAAGCAGATAAGAAAGGGTGGTTTAAGGGGCCAGCTCCCATGTACTAAGAAGGCATGGGAAGCTACTGTCCAGAACCAGACAGTATCCTGTCCCTTTAAAGTAACCAGTTTTTTTCTTGGAAGATTGTACTTCTTGGAAATAGTATTGTCAGGGCTGGACAAATTACTCCTGGATATAAGTAAGCAACATGTAATAGTAAAGGGCCATGCTTAAATTTGTGGGGAGCATATTAAATAAACCATGCTGATCAAATTTAGTTATGTAACTAAACGAAGCAAACAATTTTGTGGGCCATCTTGCTCAATGGGATGGGAGGGTTGCTAAATGTTACAGAGCCTGTAGTACAGTGGTTTAAAGCACCCTGTTATTAACATCTATTAACATCTGCTGCTTGCAATTACTGCAAGTTCGAATCCCACCAGGCTCAAGGTTGACTCAGCCTTCCATCCTTTCTAAGGTGGGTAAAATGAGGACCCAGATTGTGGGGGCAATAAGCTGACTTTGTATAAATATACAAAAGTATGAAGGCTATTGCTTAACGCACTGTAAGCCGCCCTGAGTCTCCGGAGAAGGGCGGCATATAAATCAAATAAAAATAAAAATAAAAAAATAAAATAAAAAAATGTTAATGATTATTAGAATGTAATTGCTGCAAAAATAGGGAAGGATATTCATTTTCTTTGATGTTCTTTTTCTGTCCTTTTCTCTCTCCCTTTATTCTTTACAACCCAACATAAAATTTGAAAGAAATAGGTAAAGGGACTCCAGAATCTGTTGGTGTGATAACTTTCCAAACCAGAACACAACAGGATCAGATTTGGTATGAGGGGAGAAACCAGCAAAAGGAAAGTCATATCTGAAAATGGGATGGATCAGGCAGCAGATTAAAAAATGTCCCTCAATGTAATCCCAGGAGAGAGGCAGCTATGTAGATGCTCAGAATTTTATATCACCTCCTTTTTAAGCCCTCTGTCTCCCAAGCACACATTGCTGAACGGTATTAATATTAAGAGGTTGAAAACAATTCCTTTGTTTGACATTTTTTTAAAAAAAATCTCATTCTACGCCTGTTCTTGTTTGTCAAAGAATTTTGAAATCAGAGTGAGGATTAGCTGTATTTAAACCAAGGAAGCAAGCAACCCTGGATTCCTGCTTCCTTCCAACCATAGTGCGCACACACGTACACACACACATACAGAGTCCACTTTTTAAATGGTTTTTGTCCACACCATAGCTTTTGTGACTTTGAGATGTCGAAGAAGTTAACAAGAGACAGAAGCAGTGAGGGAAAGCTGAATTTGCATTAAGTAGCCTATTTGGGGGCTGGCTGGTTAATATTCATTTATTTCCATTGCAATGTGTGATGCAGATTTAGTAGTAAACGAGTGCCTTGTGTTTGTTATCTTTTCATGAAAGCTTCTCTTCCCAGTTCTTCTCCTCAAGGGACACACTGCTAACTGTTTAGATTTAAAAAGAAAACCTATTTCGGTCTAGATTTTGCAAACATTCACTTAACAAACATTTATTCACTTAAGTGGAGGAGAGAATGGGCAGGAATAAAGCCAGCATGCCTAAATGAGCAATTCATAGCCATGGTCTTTCATGTGTGAAAGGAATCTCCAAGGAAAGATAGGGGACAAATGATGAGGGAAGAGACTGAGTGACTCTCTGAATGTTAAGCCAGTTTATGTACAGAAAGGTATGTATACAAGATAAAAATGTTTCTGATCTTAAAAAAATATATGTTGTTTTTTTTTATTAATCTTGTATATCACCTGGCTCCCATCAGCTTCCAAGTTTTGTTTACGTGGTAAGTACAGAAAGCATCTACCGCCACTCAGTTTAGCTATTCTCTTATCCTTCATTCCATTTGACATGTGGAATAATGTATAGCATTCACATTACAACCTTAGGGTGACTAGAGTAATTAAAATACAATACTGTATGTCACTGTTCAAGACAGTTGTTCACTGGGTCGATAGGCTACTCCACTCTTAGCAAAGATGACTGAGTGCTGCTTTTAAGAGCAGGGAGAAAGAAAGAACAAGGTGTAAAAGCAAATATGCCAATCATGTTGCTTCAGGCATCTATTTCATGATTGTTTGGTTCAGATGGAATCAGGAACAATGGCAACTTCTACAGTATGTGAAAAGATTGATTCAAGCTTTCAATATGCATGGTTCCTCCCTGCTCATCCTCTTTCTTTCATTGGAGGGTAAAATATATATATATGAAAATATCTATTTGTGATTTTGTATGAACCATTGTGTCTAATGATGTCTAGGCATGAGGATTTCTGGCTGTAGTTAACACTGAGCCATGATCAAGCCATATTTTCAGAATAGCCCATGTGGTGAAATCTATCATTCAGTTTAACCTTTATTTTGGTGCTGTTTTTAAACAGCTTTGTTGCATGACACACAAGTGTTTCCTGTTCTTTTTTTAAACACGTTTCCTTTTTATTGCACATATCTTCATCATTTTGAAGCCGCAGTGGTATAGTGATTAGAGTGCAGTACTGCAGACTACTTCTGCTGACTGCCGGCTGACTGCAATTTGGCAGTTTGAGTCTCACCGGTTCAAGGTTGACTCAGCGTTTCATCCTTCCAAGGTGGGTAAAACGAGGACCCAGATTGTTGGAGGTATTATGCTGACTCTGTAAACTGCTTAGAAAGGGCTGTAAGGCACTGTGAAGCGATATATAAGTCTAAGTGCTATTGCTATTGCTATTTTGCTGCCTCCCTGGGAGCTGCCTCCCTGCATAAGCTTCTTGCATTGAAAAAAAAACATCATGGGAGGCTATGGCAGCAATAGACTACTTTACAGAGTTACAAGGATGATGCTCACATTGTCTATCTTATAACTAAAGTCAGATAAAATTTACGTAACCCTTCTGTTTTCTTTTCTATTAAATTGAATAAGAATGGCAAAAAGCTGTGAAATATATTTTTGGCACAGCACTAGTTCAAATTTAAACAAAATACAGTTTCCCATATCTGTTATGTCATAGAAAACTGTCATTAGTTTAAAATGTAGAAGTGTATATTTCTGAACCCTTACTTATGCTCAAGAGAAGAAAAAAAAATAAAGAGAATAATTCGGTAAGTTTGAGGCCTGAGCAACCTTATTCATATAGAAAAGAAAATATTTTATCCTGGATTTATCCAAATTTGACTGTACCTGTACAGATTTGACAAATCTGTACAGGTAGGTCTTCAATTTACGACCACAATCGAGCCCAAAATTTATGTTGCTAAGTAAGAAATTTGTTAAGCGAGTTTTGCCCAATTTTATGACTTTTCTTGCTACATTTATTAAGTAAATCACTGCAGTTGTTAAATTAGTTACATGGTTGTTAAGTGAATCTGGTTTCCCCACTGACTTTGCTTGTCAGAAAGTTGCAAAAAGTAATCACATGACCCTAGGATACTGCAACCGTCAGTGAGTCAGTTGTCAAACATCCAAAGGCAAATCATATGACCCTGGGGATGCTGCAATGGTCATAAGCAGGGGTGGGTTCTACTTACCTTTACTACCAGTTTGCAACGGGATCGCGCATGTGCAGATCGCCGATGATGACATCCAGGGCTGTGGGCAGGGCCTCTCGCCGGTTTTACTACCAGTTCTTGAGACCTGATCCGAACTGGGGGCAACCCACCACTGGTCATAAATGTGAAAAATGATCATGTCACTTTTTTTCAGTGCCATTGTAACTTCGAATGGTCACTAAGCGAACTGTTGTAAGTTGAGGACTACCTGTAAATCCATTCTACAGCAGGGAATTTCAGCTAGTTTTAAATAAAGTAATGAAAAAAGATTTCTATGGACATTCAGAACTATAATATATTGCGTTAAAGTCCTTATTAAAGAATTTGATAGACTACTGTTGTATGATTTTATTTTGATATGTGTGATTTTGCTGTGGTATTTAATTTTCTTCAACTTGTTTCCCATACTTTCTTGTGCCAGAATTTCAATTTCTATTAAAAATATGTATTATAATAGATATGTGTATTTTTTTCAGATATTTTTCAGGTACTTCACTCTTAATCCTATGAACCCAGTCAGAATCAATAGGGACTGGGCAAGACTGAGATATTACTATATGCATATGATATATTCTGTATAGAAACTCAGTTCATATAGGGTGAACAGTCCTGCTAATGTGAGCTCCAAAGTTGTCTCTTATTCAATATTCTTTTCTTTTTCTTTGTAACTTGTGAATTTTGAGATATGTAATTAGAAATCAATGTTCCTCCCACATTGGTCTTTGCAAACATATGTCTTCAAGTGTATAGACAATTTTAAAATGTTTTTCTTCACTGCCATACATTCATCTATCTAAGAAAGGATTGAGCACATTTTTTTCTGTTAAATTTCCTATAGAGAGCCACATGTCAGCAGTGGGAAAATTACATGAATTTTATTCACTTCCTCTTTATTACCCTTCTCTTCTTTCCCATTCCTCCTCACTTTCCCTTTGTTATCCAAGGTTTGAATCACTTTATCAATGATCTGAACTGAGTTTTTGTGCGAAGTTTTTGAGCCTTACATACACATAGGGCCAATAGTTTCAGTCACTGAAGCAGGTAGAATCATTATGCAGAATGTCATTTTATACTATAGCTAAATCTCTCTCAGTTAACATATTTATGTCTTTTTAAGTAATGGTTAAAAATATACAATAATAATAGCTAATGGGAGAAAATCCTTAGACCTGGAAATATAATTCAACCTAACTAACATTCCCCTGCAGAAGCAATCCATTCCATCCTTCCAATGGTAAAGACTTGTTGGAAACTTGTGCAATTCTAAGAGAATTGCAATCTGTCTGATCTCTGAGGGGTACCATTCTAAAAAAAAGAGGGGGGGAGCTGCCTTTGCCATTAATACACATGATCAAACCAGAATTTAAATTCAGAAGTGCAATAATCATGTCTGAACTTATTTTCAAATTATATACAGAAATACAGTATTGACTAAATGCACCCACTGCATATTCTTAGCTAAGTGGTTCTGTATATTTTTTCCATAAATAAATACAATAATCTCCTCGGGAAGGTGGAGAGGAAGATTTGTTGATGGGAGGGGCTTTAATAATGTGCATGTCCAGTTATAAGACAAAGAGAGAGGCCTGAATCACCACCAGTCCAAAAGCACAAATTAAATTCTGAATCCTTTGAAAGAATTGAAAAATATTAGGAAACATCCCTCAACTCCATTTATTCATTTAAAACAACCAGAACAACCAGTTTGGTCCTTAATACCTAGGAGCCCTGATAGTGCAGTGTTTAGAATACAGTATTGCAGCTAATTCTGCCAACTGCCAGGAGTTCGATCCTGACCGGCTCAAGGTTGGCTCAGCCAACCTGTCCGAGGTTGGTAAAATGAGAACCCAGATTGTTGGGGGCAATAGGCTGACTCTGTAAACCACTTAGAGAGGGCTGGAAAGCACTATGAAGTGGTATATAAGTCTAAGTGCTATTGCTATACCTAGGCAGCCAGTTTCCCCTAAATGATACTCTTTTCCAAGAATTGATGAGAGACGACAAAAAGAAAAGCTAACAAAGCAAAAGCTCCCATTAAGAAAAAATCAAAAGGATCAGGCAAAAAATTACAGTACAAAAGAAAAGATGGTAATATTAATTTGGGTATCTCCTGAATTTGTAAGAATAAGCTTATCTATCTTTATATAAAATCCAGAACATAGTATTTTTAAGCGATAGTGAACTATAATTCCAATTTTAATCCAGGAAGAAACCATCACTTCCATAATATCACATTTGTTGTATATATTGTTGCATGCAATAATTGCTTGAATTGCATCTGCTCTTTATAATGCTACAATGAGATCCTCATTGCTAGATGTTACAGTCTCATAATCATGTATAGAAATATTCATATTTTAACATATGAAGAAACAAAATGTCTGCACTTACTGCAAATAAATCTGTAGTAACAGAATACAATTTCAGTGAGTGATGAAATCATTCTTTAATGATGCTCTCCTTCACCATTGCCCATGTGCTGTTTGTAAAATCCATTTTATAGAACAACAATTTAGTGGAGATTAATCCCTGTGAAATTTGACTGACTCAGTATGTGAGTTCTCATTTTCATAGCTTGCTTTCAAATTGAAAACACAATCCAACATGCATATATCACTACTTCACCTTCATGAGCCTAAGCATTTTCTAGCTTTTCACTTAAGTATCTGTATAATATAGGCAATGTGTCAAGAGAAAGATGACCTTTTTTCCCAAATGTCATATAGAAGACAAACATAGTTGTGATATATGTTTGCACGTAGATTGCTCTCAAACCATTCCACTCAGAATGCCTTTCCCAGCAGCTATGTCTCAGCCAAAATCTATTCTTTCCATAATTAGAAGAGTGCAAATGCTCACTGGGGAATATTTCTGCACCTTCCTGGAGTTGTTAAAGGCTGAGGGCTATTTTAGCATTTGTTTTAAAGATCCTGTGGTACAAGTTGTATAATGATAGTGTATTTGTACAAGGAGACATCCTTGGCTAATTTTCTCCATCACAAAATAGATGGCATCCTCATTCTCTTAAATGTGAATAATTTGCAGTCTTTTAGCAGTCCTTTGTATTGTTGAACGGTTCTTATTTTTGCACTGAAGTGATTAATTCCAAAGCTTAAATGTATTGTTTCATACTCTGTGCTTCCTTGAGCAATAGCAGCAGGCAACAGGAGAGTCAATGCATTTTTTATGGAATTGTGTTTGTGATTTATGTTTAACAATTTGGGGGGGGGGGAATTCCAAGCAGAATAACAAAAATAGTTAATACTCAGGCATCCCACAGCAGTGATTAAATAAGCATCAGTCTCCATAGTAAACAGACCCTTCCCCGGCTGCCCTTTACGTTTCTTTTCAACTGCTTCCACAAAACCTCAGATGTTCCTTCCAGTTTCTACTTTCTCTTTTCTCTGTGCGCCAAGGAGATGTGACCTGCTGTCCAAGCATAACAAATAGCAAGTGACCAGTGCTGCTCATTAAGCAAGCACCTTTAGCTATTCAGCTGAAGAGCACTGTGTTTCCACTTGATTTCAGACAGCTGAGCTCTCTTGATTAAAAGAAAGGGCAGATGATAAATCAGAGTGATGTTATTTATGTCTGAGATGTTGTTTTCAAGGAGTTACCTCATGAAAACTCTTGCTTCAAGAATTATAGGTTTTTGAATCCCTCAGACTTTATAAAGTCATGTTTAGTCTTCTAACTCTCTGAATCCTGAGAACAGCACCAACCTCTGCAAGTCTTACTTTACCTCTACTAAGTTGCAATTATGAACCAGAGGACTGGTGGAATCTTTAATATCTTTAATAATTTATGAAATAAATCTGGGGCTTTGTGTAATGTTGCTGAATACATTTTTGTTTTACTAACAGATAGAGGGGGGAAAAATAAATCCATTGGAAAGTCTGAAGGATGCTAAATGGCAAGTAATTGGAAAACAGACTGTCAAGTTCCAGCAAAATGGGAGGTACATGTTACAATCTTCAGGACCCTGGACAGAACTCAGAGTTGATTATCCCTTCCTATTAGTGCTCAATGTTATCTGAGGCTGAAGAGCCACCATTTTGTACCCTACAGGCCCTCAGAATTATTTCTACTCCACTGTGCAGATCATAAATATTTACCATGGCAAAAGGAGCATTTAACTGGAGGATGGGGAAGTGCTGAGCAAATAATCCTTTCAATATATTTAGATAATACAGAAGATATATAGAATGTGTCATTTTGGCTCCTTTGTATAAAAGGTGCCAATTGACAGTAATAAAAATAAATGTCTATGAACATACATATCCTGGAACAACATTATGTCACCACAGTTATACTTAGTGTCAATTTCCGTTAAAAAGAAATGTGTTTCTTCATAATACATTTTCTAATATATATACTTAGAAGTATATATATATATATTAATGCATTTGACTTATCAAACATCTTTGAACAAAGCCTGTTCAAGGTATATGTATATCAGTGGTGAAATCCAATTTTTTTTACTACCAGTTCTGTGGGCGTGGCTTGGTGGGCATGGTGTGGCTTGGTGGGCATGGCTTGGTGGGTGTGACGGGAAAGAATACTGCAAAATCACCATTCCCACCCCACTCCTGGGGGAAGGATATTGCAAAATCTCTATTCCCACCCCACTCTGGGGCCAGCCAGAGGTGGTATTTGCTGGTTCTCCAAACTACTCAAAATTTCCGCTACCGGTTCTCCAGAACCTGTCAGAACCTGATGGATTTCACCCCTGATGTATAGGAATGTTAATTAAATATACAAATGATAATGATATGTGGTGATGACACTGGGACTGTGGAGAGTAGGGGAAGAGAAATGGTGTCCAGGGAACAAACAGATAAGAGAAGAGATAGTAGTCTTTTGGCACACTAGTATCATATTTTCCTTACAGGAAGTCAGGGCCCATTCAATATTTTTCACTCTTACTGAATCTGCTGATAGTCATCTAGTAACTCTGTTTAGGCTGATTCAGTCTCTGTTGGGTAGAGAGGCCCCCATGACCATTCATTGGGCCATTGTGAGGATTATTCAAGCCATCTGTCAGATAAAGTAATTTGGATTTGCTCCATGGACTCTGATTGGGCAGGACAGGTCAAGGTGCCTGAGGCACAGTTTTGTGATATGATATGAAATGAGCCAATGATACTTGAGGAAGTACACAGGAGGTTCTGTGGTGTTAACTTGGCCCCCTGTTTCCTGGACCCAGGCCTCTCCAGGTCATGAAAGGGGCCAGGAGGTGGCCCATAGTTAGGTTGTAGTGCTTTTCAAGTGGTCAATATCACTTGAAAAAATTAAATATACACTGTAGTGTAGAAGCGATTCCTTGATTTATTCAGCCAAAAAGGATTCCAGTTTTTAATTTATTTGAAAGCAGCGTGGGAACATATCTATTTATTTATTTCAGCAATTTGTATTCTGCACCCTCTTTGGACTCTATTGTTACAGCTAAAATAAATCTGAGGGAATACAAGAACAACCTTAGGAATAAATATCCAAACTATCTCATGTAGTGGATTAAATGGGGGCAGAGATTAAATTATATATTTCCTTTATAATCTAGTGTCACTTTAGCCTAACATTAGGAAATGAATGGTTCTTTCCTTAATAGTCTTTTTGTGTCTTTCAGATACTTCTGTATATCATATTTGTTTATTTTTTTGCTTATTCATACCCCGCCTTTGTTATTTTTACAAATAACTCAAGGTGACAGAGATATACAAGACACCTTCCTCTTCCTATTTTCCTCACAACAACAATCCTGTGACGTGACTTGGACAGAGAGTGAATGACCGGCCCAAGATCATTCGGCTGGCTTTTACACTAAAGCAGGACCAGAACTCACAGTCTCCTGGTTTCAAGTTTGGTGCCTTAACCACTAGACTAAACTGGCTCTCCAGGATGGACATGTGCACTCTGTGTTTGAAGACAATCAGTATTTGGACTTCCATAAGGTCAGTAAGATGAGAGCCCAGATTGCTGGAGGGAATATGTTGACTTTGTAAACTGCTTTAGAGAGGGCTGTAAAGCACTGTGAAGCTGTATATAAATCTAAGTGCTATTGTTATTTGTATAGCCTCCCATTTATTCTATTCATTTATGCTGTAATAGTGTTAGATATATACAGTGTTAGAGATTATTTCATTGCATTTGGCTACTTCTGCTGCCTTCCGGTTGCCTGCAGTTAGGCAGTTAAGTCTTACCAACTCAAGGTTGACTCAGTGTTCCATCCTTCTAAGGTCAGTAAAATGAGGACCTAGATTGTTGGGGGCAATATGCTGACTCTGTAAACCACTTAGAAAGGGGTTGGAAAGCACTGTTGGAAAGCAATACATAAGTCTAAGTGCTATTGCTATTGCTATATTCTTTTTTTCAAAAACCATATCCCATTCTTACCTTATGTCTAAGGTCTATGCTGTAATGGCTTTGAGCTTTCAGCATCTCATGATCTTTTCACCCTCAGGTGAAATAGGGTGAATAGGATGCAGATAGAGAGTTGAAATGTACTCTGTGTTCCCTGTTGGTCTAGGATAGGGATCAGCAACCTGCGGCTCTGGAGCCTCATGTGGCTCTTTCACCCCTCTCTGTGGCTCCCTATATCACTCAAAATATACGTCACAAGTGCCAATGTGTGACACCCACTGGAATGAGATTTATTGAGCTTTTCAACCCCCAGTAGGCCAACCATGGATAAATCCAAGAAAAGAAATGCTTCAGAAGAAAACAGAATGTTTAATTCAACTACATATGCTAGTTTTGTGGCCGCTGAAGAAATAGTCAGGCACGGGAAGGGTTTTGTGACTCCCGGTGTTTTCTTTTCTGTGGGAAACAGGTCCAAATGGCTCTTTGAGTGTTTAAGGTTGCAGACGACTGCTCTAGGAGATGTTGATAATCTTTTAGTAAGATACGTTCTTGTGTTTTTCTTTCCAGGAAAATTCTTTCAGTTTCCTCTTAGTAAGAGGCCAAGTGCTAAGCTTGCGTGTTCTAATAATGTATTTTTTGTAAATCAATATTTTTTCTGTTAAAGTTATAAAAGTGCATTTCTGTATACTGGTCAAGTTGACATATTGCTTTCAAGTTGCTTTCAAGAATTCTAACATGCACACAGATAATTTCAGCCTTCAGTAATGAACATGGACTCATAAATAAAAGAATTCCTAAGAACTAGTCCTCTGCTAAATGCTGGAATTGGTGTCAGATGAGTTTCAAGGCAAAATAGCTTGCCACCAGTATGAAAGAGACTATATGCAGATAGACATAGCATCTGGAAGCCTCTGGCAGAAAAATGGTACTGCAGTGGTACTATTTAATATTTTACAAATTTACATATTAAATATTTTATATATATTTTATATGTCATTTTACATTGGATCCTTAGCAAAATCAAATATTGTCAATGAATCCATATCTCGAAAAGGCATCATATTTTACATTCAAAATGCAAGCTGCAATGTGAAATTTTAGCTTCAAAATCCGGCTGAGAAAAGAAAAAAGAATTTGAGTTCTTACAAACATTCAGAGCTTTAGTAGAACACTTTACTGATGATGTTACCTAGTTTGGTAATGAAACATCTGGAAGAAAACAAATGAACTCAGGGAGCACCAAGGGCCTCTCATACTTTACAGTCCCTACAGAAATCTAGGTTTTGTCTATATGGATTTTTCACATATATTCTGTTAATTTTCTATTTCAGTGGTTTTAGCTTATCTCATACTTGGCATTTCCAATCCTTGCCATTCTTGGGACAGATTTTTCCTTTCATTTGCTATAACCTGCAAAATTTTCCTCTCCTGACTGTTTTAACCTTTTAAAAATTAGATTTCCTCCTTTCCCACTTCATTATCATTGCTTATTTTCCCTCTTTCCTTTCTATCCTGAGGGGAAAGAATTATAACCCAACATGTTTTCCCTATAGCTATTCATAAAGCATAAAAGCAATGAGGGAAGACATAAATATATTCATGAATTAGTGCTATTAAAATTCTATCTGCATTAGGTGGAAATAAATTGTACTTACTCCCTGCAGCTGCAGGCCATCACAGTCAGCCATGGGTAGCTGAGAGAAGGGCAGCAAAAGAGAGGTCACATCAAATGAAGCTGGTATGAGAGGAAAACACTAAAATTAGAATAATCAACATTCGGTGGGTTTGCCATAGTGAAAAAAAATCTTCTGCTCTTAATCTTTGGTCATATGCTGATTCCTTGAATAAAAGCCTCTTTGAATTCACCCACCTACAGAGGGGGCGGGAGGGAGGGAGAGAGAGAGAGAAAAAAAAAGAAAGAAAGAAAGAAAGAAAGAAAGAAAGAAAGAAAGAAAGAAAGAAAGAAAGAAGCCATACATCTGCTCAAAATATAAATCCAGCATGGTTCCTGACATATTTTGTGACTTCAGGCTGGAGACTGATTGGCCTGTGATCAAAATTTGGACAGGAACGTATACTATTTCAGTTTTACCAGAATCATTTTGCTTTGAAGAAACTGTGAAGGGAAAGAAAACAAAATAAAAACATGAAAAGCTGACATCCTGATAAAGATCTTGTTGTCTCAAACGTTCTTGGCAAGTTGTTGGCTTGTGTGTATCTGTATATGTTTTATTATTTCATTGTCAAGCAAACATACAGAGAACAAAAGTGAGCAATCACGAAAGAGAAAGGGGGGAAATGCAAATAAACAGATAAAGGGGAAAAAACTGTAATTACAACTATGCCTCAAGTTCACCTAATTTTATAAATCCTTAAAACAGGACCTCCTCAGTCCATGTGGAACAACCAAATCTTAATTAACATTGGGGTTGCCACAAAGATAAGGGAGTCAAGCTATTCTCCAAAGCACCTGAAGATAGGTCAAGAAGCAATGGATGGAACCTAATCGAGGAGAGGAGCAACCTAGAACTAAGACGAAATTTCCTGACAGAACAATTAATCAGTAGAATAACTTGACTCCAGAAGTTGTGAATGCTCCAACACTGGAAGTTTTTAAGAAGATATTGGACAACCATTTGTCTGAAATGGTATAGGGCTTCCTGCCTGAGCAGAGAGTTGGACAAGAAGACCTCTAAGGTTTCTTCCAACTCTGTTATTCTGTTAACATAGTTAATTTCAAAGATTTCAAAGTTCATCAAGAAATCTACTTATTTCTTGCATTTCCTCATGCTTGTGAGGTACATTGGAATGTCTTCATTCTTCCCCAAGGAATGAATTCTGTTACAGGTACGGTAGCCTTTGACTTATGACTACAATGGAACCTGGAATTTCCACCGTAAATCATGATGATCATAAACTGAAGCACCCATGTGGCCGGGCCAGATTTTACTACATTTTTGTGGTGGTTGTTAAGCAAACATAGTGAAAGTTAAGTAAATGTGGTGGCTATTAAGTGAGTCTGTTGATTGTTAAGAAAATGTGATAGTCATTAAGTGAATACATAATAGATACTTTCTGCTGGAAACTCGCCAAAACCAAGAAATTAGCAAAGAATTTTGCCAAGAAATTGGCAAAAAACCCAAAAACCATTGTAAATGAGAGTGATGTGAGTGTAGAACACTGCAACCAGCTGTAAAGGTGAGCTGGTTATCACTTGCCCAAAATGCATTCATGTGACTTTGGATGTGTGTGCAGCCAGTATAACATTGGAACTAGGTCATTTGTAGCTTTGTGTGTGGGGGGGGGGTCCATGGTAGGTTGTAATGGCTGCTAAACAACTGGTCATTAGGTGAGGACTACCTGTACTATGAAATAGGCTAGGAAAGAATAACAATGAGCTACACAGTCAAGTGTGGACTTGCAGCTGGATCTCCTCAGCCCAAGTGCAACAACCAAATCTTAATTAACATAGTTTAAATCAAAAAGAAAAAGCATATGACATTATTTATTTTTGGAATCTCCCTCCCCCCTGAAAGCATTCACTGTAACTCACAATGATCTAAAGGTTTCCTTTCCCCTGTGCTTATAAATGCCAGCAGAAGTTGGCACAAGTGATAACATTATTTGTTATGCAAGGGATGTAATGTTGGTTTTTATGTGCGCTGTGCACTGTGAGTCGGCCTCTCCTGCCTACTCTGCTGCTGAGAATCATCCATGAGTGAAAATATAATGGGCTCCCCTTCTTCTTGACCTTTACTCAGTAGCAACCACAACTCACTGCTTTTGGCTTCACTCTTGCTCTTAGGTCTCTTACACACGTACTGTAAATATATATCACTTTATGAGTGTGTGCAAATAACAGGAGTAACCTGTCATTTGAGAATGTCACACGTCTCTCATGAACTAGTGGCAGATGACCACAGATCATCTAGTCAAATGGGGAGCCTCCATCAGCTTCTGCAAAGGTATAGAAGACTGTCTGTTCTATCTCTGAGTTGGGGAGAGTTGCCACCTAACCCTATTGTTTCATACCTACCAACTTAGAACAGGGATCTCCAAACTTGGCATCTTTAAGATTTGTGGAACTCAACTCCCCAGCCATGCTAACTGAGGAATTCTAGGAGTTGAAGGCCATGACTCTTAAAGTTGCCAAGTTTGGAGAGCTCAGCACTAGAAAGCCAGTAGGGTGTAAATTGCACACATAAAGTGAGAAAATGTTGCTAAAGAAATCCTATCATAGAGGGCTTTCCTAAGTCTTTAGCTTTCTGCCAACAGAAGGAAGAGAGGGTTAAATGTTTATTACCCCTTCATCTCTATTTAAGCCAAACAGCTGGCTAAGAGAGGTTAGTTAGCCTGAAACCATCCCAGGACTGTTCAGGGCTGAAACGAACTCCCACTTAACTGCTGCCAATTAAATTATGGGTTTTCCATGATACACTGAGCCTCCCCATGAACTAATTAAATATGTATCTCAGCATGGAACACATCAGATGAAAAACATTGCCCAGGACAAGAAATCCTATATATTGTATTTAATCTGTTCTTGCTGTTTTATACATGAAGGCCATGGATTGATTTTGTGTTCATTTAGTTCATTTAAATGGATTGTGAATTTTCTTATGATAAGGCTATACTGAACCTGTATGAGATAACGTTGTGATATTGCTTATGATGCGCTGCACTAGAGATGGTATGGTTTAACCTGTAAATGAGTGTAGGTCACAGCATAAAATATTCTGACTCATGGCTATTGGGATAAACTGAATGATCTCCTGCTACCTTCTAATTTTGTGGCTGAATATCTAAAGTTTGCATGAGTGAGAAGAACAGATTTGCAACCTCTTACTCACCACAGGAATCCAAATTAAAACTTCTAAACAGATGGTTTCTTTCTAGCCTCTGCTTGTACATGTCCAATGAAAGGGAGCCATCATGTCTCTGAGTGGTTTTTTCTTCCATCAAATTGCTCTTACTATTTTGAAAGAAATATCTTTTGCCTGCAAGCAAGAACTGGTTGGACCACAAAAAAAGGTAAAGTAATAGAGAATGAAGAAGCTACAGTGCTCCGGGACTTTAGAATTCAAACAGACAAGCACCTGTCACATAACACCCCAGACTTAACAATTGTCAGTGAGAAAGACAAAAGAAGTCTGAATAGTGGACATTGCAATACCTGGAAAAATCAGAATAAGAGAGGAAAAAAAACTGGAGAAAATTAAAAAAAAATTACAAACACCTTCAAACTCAAGTAGAACAACTGTGGCAGAACATTCCAAAGGTGTTTTTTCAAGAGGCAACTGGACTTTCTGGTTTTTCTTTGAAGGTGTTTCGCTTCTTATCCAAGAAGCTTTTTGGATAAGAAGCGAAATCTCTTCAAAGAAAAAAAACGTTCAGTTGCCTCTTAAAAAAGCACCTTTGGGACAACCATGACCTGGATGACTGAGAATCTCCATAGAAACTGTGGCAAAAGAAAGCAAAGACAGTACCAATAGTAATAAGTGCTTTGAGTGCAATCCCAAAGCATACAGAGCACCACTTGAACATCATCGCTACTGAGGAAAACGCCATCAGTGAATTGAAAAATGTGGCTTTATTTGTTTCTTACATTGTGCGATGGTACCTTTAATACCTTCAAACAAAACATCGGCTTATCCCAGGGAAGGACTTGATAAAGGGATAAAAATGACAAATCCAGTCTAAACACCTGGATGACTGTGTGATCATCATCATAATAATAATAAACCTGTATCCAACCCAACACAAAAAAGACCCTGGGTGGTTCACAACATTAAAACAAAGAAATTACAATAAACCAACAAAAGACGCAAAAGTGGCACACTAGATGGAAAGAAACAAGAGGTCTCTAAATGGTCTGAGAGAATATCCTTGAGAGACAGGAGGAGAAGGAGGAGGAGGTGGAGCCACAGATTAGACAATGTCAGATAAGAGGCAGATCAGCACATAGAAGGAGTGGGACCGGGGCAAACATCTCAAAAGAGACCCTCCCTAGTTTCTTGGACTGTAAAGGGGAGAGATCAGAGGTGGTATTCAACAGGTTCTGACCAGTTCTAGTAAACCAGTAGTGGAAATTTTGAGTAGTTCAGAGAACTGGTAAATACCACTTCTGACTGGCCCCGCCCCCATCTATTCTCTGCCTCCCGAGTCCCAGCTGATCAGAAAGAAATGGGGATTTTGCAGTAATCTTCCCCTGGAGTGGGGAGGAAATAGGGATTTTACAGTATCCTTTCCCTGCCATGCCCACCAAGCCACACCCACCAAGCCATGCCACGCCCACCAAGCCACACCCACAGAACCGGTAGTAAAAAAAATTGAATCCCTGGAAGAGATGTCTTTTCAGACTTGCAAGATTCTGTTATTCTAACCTTGCAGTAAAAGTAGTGTTAGTACTCATGTTTGGAGCTTTTCGTTTGGACTATCTTCATGGGCTGACATGTTCTGCTTCTCCAAAGGCCCAGGTAAAGACCTCAGCCTTGTCAGCACTTTTGAATAACAACACAGTGGGAAAGACATTTTTCTAAGACTGGAAACCTTATATGGCCTTTTTTTCCTGAAAAAAGGAAAAATTGAATTGATGATTAATGGATTTGAAGGTTAAGCAAGATGCAAAATAAAAGAGGGAGTGAGAGGATTTGCAAAAAATGTAAGAGGGAGGAGGACAAATAAGATTATTATTAATTATTATTAATTGCTAATTATTATTAATTATCATTGAGAAGAAGGTCAGAAGTCATTTATATGTTTCTTAAATTTTTCTTTTCTTGCAGGTTTTTGGTTTATTTCTTTTTTTTTAATTCATCTTTTGCTATATAAAAAATTAAAAAATGTCTGCTGTTAGCTCTTTTGCTTGAGTAAACTGCTAATTTCCATAGCAACCATATGAGTGGGTTTGCATTTGAAACCAGAAGCAGGACAGATATTCTGGCAAACAGGCAGTTCCCCAAGTAAATCCAAATGCATCTCTTTCATTCTAAGACAAGAAAGTATAGGTCATGACCTTCCTCTGTGTAACATACTTTCAGTTATTTGAAGGGTGCTTTTATATATCTCTCAGTTGTCTCTCAAGACAAACATCCTCATCTCCTCCATTTTCTCTTCATAAGGTTAATCTCCCATCCCCTGATCATTCATCATACTACTTTCCTTGGAACCAGTTTTAATTTCTCTGAACTGTTCTTACATTGTGATGTCCAAAGTCATTCAGAGTGAAGTGGTGTCTGGCCAAAGCTGACAGAAGTGAAATAATTACTTGCAGTGATTGGGAAATTGTATTCCTGTTCACATAGCCTAAAATTGCATTTGGCTTTTTGCAGACTCGTTCTACTTGGGAAACATATTTCATTTGCAATCAACTACTATTCCAGGCTCTTTTTTTCTTAGTACCAACAATGACAAACCACTTCTGAAAAACCTTGCTAACTTAACTGCGGGGACCCGTCTAGGCAGTTTCCAAGAATTGGACACAAGTGAATGGGGAAAAAAATTACCAAGCCAGCTATCCCATGTTATAGGTATGCTTTTGATTTTTATTTCCCAAGTGAATAAGATTATGTCTATTTCTGTTACTTTCCTGCCATTCTCCAGACCTATGAATATAATGCCGAACATTATTTAAGTCTTTTATTAGCTATCTTTATTTTTTTATCAATTTTGAATGGAAACAATTATCTGCAGATTGGATAAGCATCCCTACATCTTTTAATGATAGGGAAAATTATGTTTATAATAGCAAAACAAATGCCACTGAAGTTCAAAGTGTGTGTGTGTGTATTCAGGGTATGTAGAAATTAAGGCTACTGAATAGATATAGACAAATATATAGATGCTTCTATAAATGAGAGCTAGTTTGATGTAGTGGTGAAGGCAATGTGGATTCTCATTCCATCTTAGGGATGGAACAGCTGGATGACCTTGGGCCAGTCCTTCTATCTCACCCCTGGGAAGAAGGCAAGGACAAATCACTTTCAAAATTTGTTAGGAAAACTGCAACTATTATTAGTCTAGGTAGTCACTTGGAGTCAACATTGACTTGAAAACACAACAAGCCCTTCATAGCATAGGAGCAAGTTACTTGCAGGACTTGGATTCTCCCCCGTTGTAACTACCTATCCTATTACACATTCTCTGGATCCTTACCATTAGGGAATATCATCTGGCAGGAATCTGCACCTAGAGAAGAAGTGGAGCCAGGGTATCTGGCAAGAGTACCACAGTTTCCCAGGAGGTGGCGGTACATTCTAGAGCAGGGGTGTCAAACTCGATTTCATTGAGGGCCACATCAGGGTTGTGTCTGAGCTTGGGGGGCCAGGGTGGGTGTGGCCAGGTGGGCGTGGCCAGCTTGACATCACTCATGTCTGGGTGCCTGTGGCAGCCCGAATGCTCTGCCAGTGAAAACAGGCTCCCAAGCTCCGTTTTAGACTGGGACAGCCTCCTGCAACCCTCTGCCAGTGAAAATGGACCTCAGTTTTCACTGACAGATGATTGCAGGAGGCCGTCCCAGCTGAAACTGGAGATTGGGAGCCTGTTTTCTCTGGCAGAGGCACCACGGGCCGATCCTTCACTCTTTCCAGGGCAGCCCTGAAGGCCGGATCTAAGCACCCCGTGGGCTGGATCTGGTCCCCGGGCCTTGAATTTGACACCCCTGTTCTAAAGAGAACTTTTGAGACAACCGTGACCTGGATGACTAAGAATCTCCACAGACATTCTAGAGAGAAGCCCAAACTAAGAGACTGCATAATGCCAAGCTGGATGGGGGAGAGAGGA
The DNA here is from genome assembly GCA_012654045.1 of Ptyas mucosa. Classification (NCBI taxonomy): domain Eukaryota; kingdom Metazoa; phylum Chordata; class Lepidosauria; order Squamata; family Colubridae; genus Ptyas; species Ptyas mucosa. Next base: position 170,231 of record WNWU01000056.1, on the reverse strand, counting down.
GGAGCTATTACAGGGTATATCTATTACATTAGAAGGTTATAGCTTTAGTCTTTCAAGACTCTGTCCATTAAGTGTAAGTAAATAAAGAATTGGACTCAATTGGATTTTACTGTGCTGTCTGGGCTTGGGTCTGACATGACCCAGGAAAAGAGCCTCTTCTGTCATGGTGCCCAATCTCTGGAACATAATTCCCCAAGAGATCAGATTTATTCCAACTATGCTGAATATCTGTAAGGTCTTGAAGACCTAGTTTTATAATTGAGCTTGGGGCACTAGCACAATGAGCCTGTACCATTGCTGTGTCAATTGTTGTTGCTTGGTATTTATTTTGACTGCTGTATAGGCTATTTAATTTATTCTGCTATAGTAATAAATATGCTTTGTTTTTATTCATTGTTAGACACACAGAGTTTGGTATTTAAGATGGGCAATCATATAAATGGCATGAATGGAAGGATGGATTGTTCACAGCTATAATATGTACTTCTTTTTAAAAATATGAATTCTTTTTACCATTGCAGTATTTGTGGCACCAGACAGAAATTCAATTTTTATCACGGATTGTTGGATTTGTATTTTCTACCCAAGCTGTCAAAACATGAAGTTATCTCTATTGCCCCTTGGCACTGTAAGATGCTGTCGTCCAGCTTGGACTTCCTGTTTAAAAAAGAAAAGAGCACCAATATTTGTTAAAAACTTGGCAACTAGTTTGTTTATGATAAAGCAGCTACAGATGACCTCATTGCTAAATAGATCAACTGGAATGAATGCATTCCAAATCTTTCTTGGCTGTATTTTATGAGATGGAACCAGAAGCCTGATATCTGAGAGCTAAACCACACAATATATCAATTCAGCATCCTGCTTACTTCCTGGTTTTATTTTCTCCATTTCAGACCAAGCAAAAGAAGTCTAGGGAAGGAAGAGTTTTGCTGAAAGACCGACTCTGTCAGCTCTGTGGCACAAGAAAATGAATGAGAATCAAGGGCTTCTTCCTAAATTAAGAAGCCATTTCTCCCCCCTCTTCCATAATGATTTCTATTCATGTGGATAACTAGAAGAATTTCAATTAGTTGGTTTGTTTATGTAAACTTTGAAGACAATGAAAAAGAACTCTGGAGTTTAACGCCCCAACCAGAAATGCCCCTTCATGGACCTTAGAATCAATCTTTTAATTTGTCTGTGGTTTTTTCCCCCTACTCTGAAATTCAAAACATTATTTGATTAGTGGCTGGATGGAGTCACTGAAGCAGTAGGCATGAGCTTAAATGGACTCCAGAGGATGGTAGAGGACAGGAAGGCCTGGAAGAATGTTGTCCATGGGGTCACAATGGGTCGGACCTGACTTTGCAACTAACAACAAACAATAACAAATGGTTATATAAAGTATCCTTTCTTCTAATTGTTAGTACTCTTTATATTTATTTTACGTTGTGGTGGCTTGGGTCTTTGAGTCTAAGTCTATAAACTATAACTACAGTTTACCCTCTTCCTTTCCCACCATGTGGGGTGTGTGTGTGTGTACATGTGCTTATGTGTGTAATGACTATTAAATTGCTAGCCTGGGTTCTGAAATTATGTTGCTAATTAATAGTTTCATTTGACTTGTCTTGAGAGCCATCTGGATTGAGAAATAAGGTCGTTTCTACATATTTTAATCCAGAGACTTTTTAAAAAAAATTTGATTTATATGCCGCCCTTCTCTGGAGACTCAGGGCGGCTTACAACGTGTTAAGCAATAGCCTTCATACTTTTGTATATTTATACAAAGTCAGCTTATTGCCCCCACAAACTGGGTCCTCATTTAACCTACCTTAGAAAGGATGGAAGGCTGAGTCAACCTTGAGCCTGGTGAGATTCGAACTTACAGTAATTGCAGGCAGCTGGTGTTGATAACTTTCCCAGTTATGCCAGGAGATGCTGGTGAAATAATGATGGGAAACAGATCCATTAGGCAAACTATTTAATAGACCTTACCAAGACTCATGTAAGATAGCTTTTTCTTTTTTAATTGTTTAAAATAGGTCCTTTGCTGTTGTAGATGAACCTTATAAGGATATTGCATGTTTCATTTCTCATCCAAGAAGCTTTTTCAGCTGAAGAAGCTTCTTGGATGAGAAGCGAAATGTTTACAAAGAAAAACAAGAAAGTCCAATTGCCTCTTGAAAAAGCACCTTTGGGACAACCATGACCTGGATGGCTGAGAATCTCCATAGACAATATTGCATTCAGTTTAAGTTTTGTACTTGAAAGCTAAATAGGATTGAACAAAGTTTGGATAAAAAAAAAACTATTCTGAAAGAAAGCAATGGCAAGTCACTTTCTTTGGGGCCCCAAAAAACCCGTATGTGATTATATGGTCATTAGGAGTTGAAATACTGTATTTGTAATATAGTAATATGACATGACATGACAAGACAAGACATAGACAAGACAAGACAAGACATAGACAAGACAAGACAAGACAAGATGGTATAATTAATACGATATGATACAATGTGTTACAATACGATGCAATACAATACAATGCAAGACAATACAATACGATGCGATACGATGCGATACGATACGATAGGATACAGTACGGTACGGGTACGGTACCGTACCGTACCGTACCGTACAATACAATACACCTTTCCCAACTACAGGCAGTCCTTGACAATTGGGACCAGAATTTCCATTGATAAGGAAGGTGGTTGTTACGTGAATTGTGCCCAATTTTACAACCTTTCTTACCACAGTTGTTAATATATCACTGCAGTTGTAAGTGAATCATACAATTATTAAGTGAATTCAGCTTTCCCCATTTACTTGTCAGAAGCCAGCTAGGAAGTTCACAAGTCATGTGACTATGGGATGCTACAACTGTTGTAAATATATGTTGATTGCTAAGTGCCCAGATTTTGATCACATGACTGTTGGGATACAATGGTTATAACTGTGATGGTAAGTCACTTTTTTCAGTGCTGTTTTAACTTTGAATTGTTACTAAATGAACGGTTGTTAGTCAAGGACCACCTGTGTTGGGTTATAAGTCTCAGAATTTCTATCAGAGTACAGCAAACCTAGAGGACACCAGATTGAGGGAGATTGTGGCAGAACAGAGTTTTTATCTGTGAGAAATTGAGACTAGTAATAGATTATCTAGATAGATTAACTATTTGTAGTTTCTTCCCAAGCCAGAGATGGGTTTCAGCAGGTTCTGACCAGTTCTGGAAAACCGGTAGGGGAAATTTTGAGTAGTTTGGAGAACCGGGAGTAAAAATTCTGACTGGCCCGGCCCCCATCTATTCTCTGCCTCCCAAGTCCCAGCCTATTGGGAGAGAATGGAGATTTTACAGTATCCTTCCCCTGGAGAGGGGTGGGAATGGAGATTTTGCAGTATCCTTCCCCTGGAGTGGGGTGGGAATGGAGATTTTACAGTATCCTTTTTAAAAAAAATTAATTTTTTTTAAAATTTATATGCCACCCTTCTCCGGAGACTCAGGGCAGCTTACAGTGCATTAAGCAATAGCCTTCATACTTTTGTATATTTATACAAAGTCAGCTTATTGCCCCCACAATCTGGGTCCTCATTTCACCTACCTTAGAAAGGATGGAAGGCTGAGTCAACCTTGAGCCTGATGGGATTTGAACTTGCAGTAATTGCAAGCAGCTGATCTTAATAACAGTGAATTAGTCCACTGCGCTACCAGGACTCTTCCCCTGCCATGCCCACCAAGTCACGCCCACCAAGCCACACCCACAGAACTGGTAGTAAAAAAATTTGAAACCCATCACTGTCCCAAACCTGGTTTCTTTTTAACAAATTGAACCAAATACTTGTCAAGCGCAATTGAAAGGTATTTTTCAATCAAGCCTACAAACAATAACATTTTGTCTTCTGCAATCAGTGTGTTCTTTTAACTATAAAAGAACTGCAAAAATTCTAACTTATATCTCTTCCTCGTCATTGCTTCTGAAAAATAAAAACAGATCTTCTTGGACATAAAGGAACTATTTTGTAATGCTATTTTCATTGACCACATAACATATTGAAAAAGGTCCTCTAAAGGAAAGTTAGAACCTTTTTAAAAACAGTTTTAAATGTTTGTTTTCAGATTTTTCCGCAGCTATTCCTTTCCTAATTGGTATCTTTAAGAGATGAGAGACTTCATTCCCTAGCCAGCATGTACCTGTATCTAGACTGTACCATAACAGATTTAAAATGAGACTTGATGTGATTTAATGCTTCTTTATATCCAAATGAATGAATGAATGTTGCAAATAGGAAACCATAAAGGAAATGCAGGCCTAGCCTTTGCCATGATGTATTGCTTGGCCATGCTTAGGATATTGCAAATGTATTTTATCTGCTACAGGCTGAAGAACAGCATTCAGAAATACTTTTCTCACCTCAAGTGCTGTGAGAAATAAGCCACTGTAAATTAAGCTTCAACACTTGGGAGGGGGAAAAATACAAAAATTGCTTCTCTATTTTGCCCTGAGCTTTTTTTCCCTCAGTTTGCTCTGTTGTGCATATATTGTAGATACATATAAACATGTTCTGGAGCCATCTGTCTTCCCTTCCTTTGCTTTTCTGGGCCTGAATGTTCTGGCCATTTCAACCCATTCAATGAATCTGCGGGTCATTTGAAGCTGTCAGAAAGGCTACCAGTGGGTGGCATATGAAATTCACTTGCAATTATTGGCAAAACATTAAGTTGAGGTTCCATCAATTTGGCAGCGCATTGATTCATGCAGGAATATGTCTAAAGGTCCATATGACCTTTTTCTATATGTCAATACTGGGTAGTCACTGGCTTTAGATTGACTTTTGCTGTTTTGTTAAAATAGATGTTCAGCAGCCAAACGAAGGGTCACACATCTCAATAATTGTCCTCACTCATCCATCTGCGCACTGACAAAATAGATTTTGTGCTATCATTTCTAGCATATGCAAATCAAAAGAATCCTAAAACAAATACATGGTTAAAACCAGCTCTCCCCCCCCCAAAAAACCCTCTTTTTATAGGTAATTAATTTAAAATTGGTATAAATTGAGCAGAAATAAAACGAACAGCTTTATATCTGTTCCTGATTAGATTCAGGTTAGTCCATTTTGTATTTTTCCCCCCTATGGGGGGGAAAAACTTCTGAAATTATATAAACTGATCATTGTAATAATTGCATACGCAGAACAATTCAATATTCTCTATTGGTCATTCCAGCCAAATTAATTTCTTTTAATCATCTTTTTGCAAGCATTTCCCCCCCCCCCAATCCCTCTCTTTTATCCACATGACAACATTCAGATTGAATTGACCTATGGGTTTCATATTAATATTTTTATTTTTTTTTTACTTTTGGTTATCCTATTGATGTATTCTCATTATGTTCTTTTTTATTGTTTGTTTTATTGTTCTGTTATCTTACTTCTGTTTACCTTCTCTTCATTTCTTCCTTTTTATCATTGCAAGTCAAGATAGGCTGCAAATAAATTTAACAAACAAATAACAAATAAAAAGTATCTACTTTGTCATAATTCAACTCTACTACATCACATCAGCTATTGAAATATAAAAAGTCTCTTTCTGGTGCAAGAATTTAATGTTTACAACAACAGCAAATTTCCTCCTCCATGTTTTGGAAATTACTAAAAACCATTTTGCTTCAAAAATAAAGTCTTCCTCAGGTCCAACTTGAATCCTAGTTACCACATCAACCCATTCATGTTATTTTCTAGGCAACAGTATTAAAATGTCTTTCCATTCCTTCTTCTAGGCAATCAATTGATTGATATTTTAAACTTGCAGCCTAGTCTACAGTCTTGCTATTTCCTGGTGCACTTTCTTCCAGGCAATGATAATATTTTCTGCTTATCTTCTTGAGGTTAGCCAAAGACAGGTAGATACTGACCTTTGGATGGCTATTTTACCTACTATACAGAAGCAAAACATGTATGTTTGCAGTTCCAGAGCTAATTTCATATGGTGGAAGTGCCTTCAAAATGTATGTGAAGATAGCATTCTCCATCTTTCAGTAACCCTCAGTTAGGAGTCTGCATTTCAGAATACTTCATTGGTTCTGAACACTGACAGGGTGGTTAAAAATAATTGGTTTAGCCCTGGGGCATGTGTGCCAAACATGCTTTGCTTTAAAGCAGCTAACCTTGGTGTGAACATCCCTCTCTCCTTATTGAAACAATCAGGGATTCATTTTGTACAGTATTTCTTTGAAGAACAGCACTGTGAATCCTGCCATCCAGTCAAATGGAAACTGCTCTTTTTCTGTGTCTCTCTTTCCCTGTCCCCTTTTCACCATCTATATATACTGAAGTCTCTACATGGTAATCGTATGCATATGATGACAGATTCAGTTAAAAACATTTCTGAACCTTTGCAGTCCAAATTTTCTTTTTTACATTTGAAGAATGTGTGAACACATACCAAGTCAAGGGTTTTTTTTTGGTTTTTTTTTTGAGGAAATCTAAAAAGTCAGTCTGCAGCATTATTTGCAAAACAACTAAGGCAAATCATTTGAAAAGAAGGTTACAGTGAATGTTTTGGTGTAATGATGGGGTTTTAACTTTTGCCCAGATACTACCATTAAAAAAAAATAGAGATCACTTCGAAAACGATTCAGGAGGCCATTTTTGTTCATTTGTACATGTGTACAAATGCTACCATATATGCAATAACAATGTGATCCAAACAACAGTTGAGTCTGAATACTCATCCATGTGCTCATAAAATTAAAGGTCAAATCATCTTCAAGTCAAGATTCTTGGTGACTACATTCTTGCTAACATTATGTGGTTTCTCACTGTCTACACCCAGTTTGTTTTGCTACATCTCAATCTAGAGAACAGCCTTGAAATTCCTCCATTAAAGTACTAAACCCTAACCTGTTTAGTTTCCAAGATCTCCTTGAAAAGCTTCGGTAGATGCTTCAATGTAAGAGGGAGAAATAAAACCAGCTAGTCTATAAGTGTGTAGAGTCCAGAAGTTATGTTCGAGAAGGCATATTGTAATGCATTTAGCAAAACATGATTTAAGCCTGGGAAAACAAGATAGCTTGGGGAAAAAATAAAGTGTTTTGTTCTTGAGGGAAAGAAAGAAAATTCTGTCATGTCAAAATTCTGTAACTATAGCTTATTCATATCTATAAATTAGATCTCCAATATTTTTGTGGAGTTTGTTTTATCCCTTGGCCTTCCTTAAAGGACTGATGTTAGGGTGTCACAAAACTCTTATTTTTCTTCTTTAAGTTAGCTGTATCAATTGTAGTTCAGATATTGTCACTTTTTCCCTCATTTCATTAAAGCACCCAGTCAGAGAAAGTAATGATCAACCATTCCATTATGATCACTATAACAATCTGGAGATCCTCACACATAAAGTAATTTTTCCCCTTGGTCATGGTGTTTGCAGTGATAAGATACAGAGCTGAATCTGGAGAGAGGCATCTTCCTCAGGAGTACCATTTATTCCTGCAGGCACATGTATTTATTCAACTATGTTAATCCCAGCACGAGCTATATTGCTGGTGAGAGATGTATCATGGGGGTCTACTGGGAAGGATAGACTGCAGAAAGCGAAATGTTTCCCTAAGTGTAGCTAGTTTTTAAGTCCACGAGATCATCAAAAACCTTCTTTAATCAAATGAAAACTGTTCTGAATGGCAATGTTATCTAAAAATCCTTCCTTCATTGTCACAATAGAACTGTCATTCTAACTTTGCCTGAAGACCTATAAAAGTTTGAGAAGACATGTATTGTGCCTCATTCATTTTCAAAGAGGCAAGGGTCTATGTTGCCTGGCCCAAAGTCATTCAAAGTCTTGGAATCAACCTTGGTTACTGAGAAATTAACTTGGCTTCAATCCTAATTTTGATGGGAAGAAAAGGCTTGCGTCTCTATTCATGAAAAAAGTGATGCAAGCTTCCGAGAAAGTAGAGTTAAAAGTTGCAGCAGTGTTCTTCATTCAACTTCTGCTGCCACCTTTGTAGAATGTCAGCCAAATATATGTTCAAATAAATCTGGAGAAGATCAGAGTGCATTGCTTTCTCTTGTGGTAGGAAAGGTACAGCTGCACAGCAGAAAATAGCAGGGTCAGTTGAGGGGGTGGGGGGATAATTTTATTGGCTTATAATTCAGCAATCCTGGTTGTATTAAAGAAAGACAGGAGCTTTATTTTATGTATATGACACAGAATACAAGCCTGTTACAAAATAATTGCATTCTGGAAATACTAACACCTATTTTATGGAGATAAATGTTGTAAAGTTAAAATCCAACTTATACTTTAAATTCAATGGAGGCCGCCAAAATAGGAGTTTTATAATAAGGATGAAGTTATAACACTATATAAGAAAGGATAAAGCTATAAAGTAGTAAAACAAAGGCCTCACACATTAGCATGATTTGTTTTACTTATCATTTGTCAAGCAAACCACAGAATCTTGGTTTATGCAATAAGTCATTTATAATGGATTACAAAGTCATAATAGTTGGGTTCAGATAAGATATCTCTCGCTCCCTCCCAACCCTCTCTAATTTTTTTCTTCATCCCAACACGTGGCCCATGCCTATTTTGTACTTTCCCATGCAAAACTTTAAGCTTGATTTTTACTAATGATACAGTATAAAAAAATTGTACCGAGATTAATTGGCCCTCTTTCTCTTCTTTTCTTTAGCTGGAAAGCAGGCTTTTGTCCAATTCATCCGTCATCAGCATTAGTTGCAACAATGTCATTCTCACAAGTATAGCATAAAGTCACAAGCTGCTTGAAAGCAGCTTTACAGTAGTTTACTTCAGCGCAAAGACCATGATCCTCAATTGTCTACTCTGAAGTAGATTCATCACATATTAGTTTGATGTATATGTTTGAAATAGCAATAGCACTTAGACTCATATAGTGCTTTACAGTGCTTTCCAGGCCTCTCTAAGTGGTTTACAGAGTCAGCATATTGCCCCCAACAATCTGGGTCCTCATTTTGCCGACCTCGGAAGGATGGAAGGCTGAGTCAACCTTGAAATATGAAAAGAACATAAATAAAAGAGAAAATAATGTTGAATTCCAGTCCTTTACATGATTCTTAATGACTATTTTCAGAAATGTTGCTTTCTGACTCATCATTAGATAATATTATTTAGCTAGGTGCCATAAAGTCTGATAGCCACTGTAAATTCACTGTATTTCCATTTGTCTCTTAGTCTTGCCAAGCATAATCACTTTTTCCTGGTCCATTGTCCACATACAGAACACCCACAAAGTATATGAGTTTCTGCTGGCTCATCATCTCTTCAAGAGAACAGTCAGGACTGATTGCTTCAGATATTTTTCCAGACCATGGTAGACTTAGTAATAGTCTCTAGATCTATAATTTGAAGACTATCTTTTTTTTCTCCACCATAGAAATGTTCAGCTTCCAGAGTCATGTATTACCACTGAAAAGGCCATTCCTGATCTTGTTTATGTGTCATCATCTTGGGCAAATTTGCCATTTCCTTTCTCCCTATGATTGATTTCCTCTTTACAGTTCCAGTCAACGGGAAGAGATTTTTTAAAAAAACAACTATAGATCTACAATACTGGAGGACCAAAAGTTCCCTACTTGGCCAGTAGTTTTACTGGAGCAAAATGATAGATTTTGTCTACATGAAGCTGATGGATTCATCAGATCGCTTTAAAGATCTCTAGACAGGTAGCATGTTTATTGATCTTTGATTATTTTGCAAAGATTTCCAGATTTCAGAGCCACTCACAAATCAGAATGTCACAATTGTTAACACACACTCCATTAAAAGAAGATGGTGAAATAGGTTCCAGAAAAGGAGTCAAATTTTAAATATGTTAATATGTTCTTAAACAGTATTGCCCAGATTGGAATTTATTTATTCACAAAGAACTTGAGATTTCATGTTTTTTGTGTAAAAGAAAGATAAATTGTTATATTTTCTTAGAAAACACTTGTGCATCAGGTCTCAATGATTGGCTTGTGAAAATGGGTCACTTTTCAGCTTTTGAAGTGGGTCTTCATCAGTTCCAAGAAATACCAGACAACATGATTCCATGAGCTCAAGAATCAACTTCTGATCTGTATTCAGTTTTACATAACTCGAAGTAGTGTTCCCTTAATATCTTTATTCTTTGTTCTCTTTCCTTAAGAAATTAAATCAATAATAACCTTAAATTTAAAAAACAATGTTATTATGAAACATTTATTATTATTATAAATGTAGTAAATATTCCAATGATTAAATAAATGAAATAACTAAATATAATCCCCAACCATAGCAATCTATGCCTCAAAATCGCAATAGAAAAATTCTGTTTTTTTAAAAATAATAATAATAAAGAGATGGATAATTTAAATGAGGGAAGGAACATGGGAATTCCATAAAGCTAAGTCTACTTCCAGACCCAACTCTTCGCCTCCCTTCGTGGAGGAATCTAGAGTATGACCCCTTGTGACTTTAAACACGCAAATGGGCATTTTATTCAGAGAAGATGCTCTTGTAAATGACATTTGCAATCTCGTGTGTAGCAAAGCACTCTTTCTAAATTATTTCTAAGGTCATTGTTATCTGTTTCAGGTGACTTTAGGCTGACCTCATTTGTTTCCTCGTCTCCCTCTCCATCCCCCAATCTATACAGCAAATGCATTTTCAAGGCTTTTACCTTTGGAAAGGGTATATTTGATTGGCACAAGCTTCTGCTCACTTTAAGCTCCAGGACTTTTTATGTGCCCGATGATGTAACAAGGGACATTACAAGGAGATCGCCTCTTGTTTCCTCATTAGCTTTGCTTGTGCTGGGAAAGGCCTGGAGCCTTTCCTACTTCAGTCCCTCCTAGGAGGTCTCACTGTCCCTTTAGTTTTCTCTCAATCATATCAGGTGGCAGTGTGAAGAAAGGTTGATTAGATTGTGGGAGGCTACAGGAGCAATATGCCTGTTACGAAATTTCCTGGCTTTTTCTGTGTCTTTATCAATCTTCCAGAAGCAGTAAAGAATGATTCCCGCTGTTGCAATGTCCAGGTTGCTGTCAACTTAATTTTTATCAAGGGAGAGTGAGGAAATTGATGCAGCAAGTATAGCAATGAGGATTTGACATAAGGTCAAACTACTTAAGAAGTGAGTCTACAGGCCGAACTACATTCTCTGGAGTTGGGTTCATCAATTGCACTAATCTATGTTTTTTTTTCCTTAACCATGTTTATTTACTTAGTGGCAATTTTTTAGAGACACATGCCATGCTGAGACTAAAACCATGGTTTTAAGGGCCTAATACCTGGGTTCATACAGCACACTAAACCAAACTTGTACAAACTATATTATAGCTTGGGACAAAATGTGTGAATTCATTTGTAGTATGCAATTAACTGGCTGTAGAAAGAGTTGATCTTGAAGAAGACTGCCATGAGCAGTGGGAAGCCTGAACATTTATGTTCAGTTGTTTTCCCCCAGAAAAATGCATTGCATCCTATCACTCTTCTGGCATTTTTTTTTAAAGAAAAAAGGTCGCTAAAGTATTTATTTTCTTTTGAAAATTCCCATTGCGGTGGGGAAAGGCTTAGTCTCCCCTCTCCATCACCTGATTGGAATTCAGATACTGTGTGCATCTACTACATTAAAAGAGAAAATTGGTTAGATATTTATGTATGTAATGTATAATATAAATTAGTCTAAAAGATGGAGATCTTGGAACTCAGCCTCTATTTATCCTCCTCCTCCAAAATGGCAAAAATAATTTCCTCAATTTTCTCAGTCCTGGCAACCCTACGGTTCAATTTTCTTTTGAAAAATAAGCAAATGACATCTCTGCCTCACTGAGAGGAGCAACAAAATATTAAAATGAGACAGGCATAAAATAGCATGTCTTAAGGTTCAAAAATTCCCAAGATGTATATTAAGAACCTAGAACTGCAAATCCATCAAACTCTGGACTTAAACTAAACTAGCCCAGGAATACAAGTTGTATGCAAGATTTTTAAAAACATTATATTAAGCCTTACATTAGGACAGAGTTCAGACTGGGTCCCCCCTGACAAGTATTTTCCAGACTTGGAATAGGATAGGCAAATTTTTGAGAAGCTACAGTTAACGTTTGGGTGTTTTAAAATTCAAAATGAGCAGAATGATGGTGCAAAGTAGAATCCAGGCTTCTAAAATGTTAGTTTGTTTAGTCTCAAAATAATTTTGTTGAAAAAAGAAAATGCCAAGCCCTACTTAAAAAGCTGGAACAGAACCAATTTCCTGCTGTGGACTTATTTTATTTTATTTTTAAAAAAATCAACGTTGTTGGTGTTTATTAAAAAGTTGTCAATGTTTGCTAAAAGGTCTGTGAGGGGAATTGGAAATAAGTTTTTCTGAGTGTTAAACATTTCACTCATAGTAATTTTCTTCACCAACTATAGTCTGATCAGCTGGAATTTCTTTGTGGGATTATAAATTATTTTAATGGCCCCTTCTATAAATTTAAAACCAAACCTCAGATTCTGTATTTTCTCATTAAAATGAAATCATGTGAGGGGGAAATATCAGCATTTGTGAGAACTCAACTCGCTCGTTCTGAATGCCCCTTAAAACATATGAAGTCATTGAAAAAGAGTTAATCTGAGCATGTTCACGGACCATTTCCATTCCCAAGTGTACGCTTATAGAAAAGTTTTCAAGGCAGATGTTACTTATAGAAAAAGCTTCAGTCCAATGCCAGATTTATGAACCACGGTTTAACCTTAAGAAATTGTTTAACTACAATACATTAATGATGGGTTATGTATTTCTCTTAGCAATCAATACAAGGCAACAGAGATAGTTTTGAAATATTACTCCCTTTGGGCTAAAGAAACAAATGTTAAGTATGCCTCTTTGTTCAGGGAGACATTTTCTTCCCATCCATACCACATTTTAGAAGAAGGTTTCTGAGTGTGGCTGAGGGTGTCTTTCACTTTAGGGAAAAGAAATTTTGTATAAAAGACTGGTGATCAGGCTGTGATCCTGTGAACCGACAACTTATATCAGGGCAAAACAAAACAAAGAGTTAGGTTCGATACAGCAGATTAAATCCATTTTAAAGGGGAATGAATGGGAAGACAGCAAAAGGAACACAAAAAAACATATTGGGTAAACACTCCCTACAACTGCCTAGTAAGTTTACTTTGAGACTTCTCTATGTCTAAAGCAACTCTCTGTAATCTGGTACCTCCAGATGTTTTGCATTCAAACTGCCAGGCTTCCAAGCTAACCTATACAGTTAAATGATTGTGCTGGCATTAGGAATATAAGAATTACATATTTCTAGAGGCTGGAACTGAAATCCAGCTAGGCAACACTTTTATTTTCTTTCACAGGCCACGTTCTTTAAGGACAATCTAGAGAGTGAATGAAGTCAGAGCCAAAAATCTTGAATGCCTTTCTAACAGATCCCTTTTCCCTTTTTTTCCATCGTCCTCTTTTCCCCCCTTCTTTCCTTCTGATTCTCTTATCTCACCTCTAAGTAAAATACGGGGAAGGAAGAAACAAGAAAAAAAAATTGGCTGATGATCTTTGGTTGTTCCAAGGATTGGGTTGGCTGCCTAATTTGAATGTATCTGTCCTCTTTCTCAGCATGTTGTATGCCAGACAGTGTTGTACAATTATTAATGTATAATCCTTAGCACAGAGCTGCAAGATGCTCTCTTTTTGGGGGGTGGGGGGGTGGGGGGTATGAGGCTGGAAAACAACAATTTCCCATGAGACAAAATCCAAGGGAAAATTCCAGCTGGAGCTGAATGTGTCATCCCCTTTTCTAGCAAAACCCCAAACCTCATCAGGAAAAAGCCTGAAAGCAGCGCAGCTGTTGTCTTTCTCGGTGTGTACACTATACACACTGTGATGGAAATCTATCTCTTCTCCTACTTTTCTTTGTCTTCTGTATCCCTCCAGGCTTCAAATCTGTCACTGGTTTGCTTGCTAATCTATTTATTTAAGGATTTTTTTTCTTCCTAAATGAGCCAGGGTTGAAAACAATTTGAGAAAGGGGAAAGATAGTTAAAGTATTCTTTCTATAAATGGGTAACCTTTTTGAGTTTATTTGAAATCTCAGCTTGTCCATGTAGCCAATTCTGCTTACTGGTTAGCAAAGTAACAAATACAAGATTTTTTGTGTGGGTTTTCATAGAAGCAGTTATCAATTTACAGGAAAAGGAAATAAATCCAGATGCAAACCTCATATGTTTCGTTAGGGCTGATGACCTAATAAGTGTTTATAAAACTGTATCTTTACACCAATTTAAATCTTAAGTTTCCTCCAAGCTGAGTCAACTGTCTCTTTCTGAGGAAATTATGAAGATGATGATGATTGCCATCCAAGGCAAGGCTACGTCTTCCTGAACCTTCATAGCATCCAAGGCAAAACAAAGTTGCCTTGGTATTGCCACCAGAGAGACCTTTTAACTTTAGACAAAAGCAACTCTGTCTGATTTCAGTGATGTTAATTTCTTTTAAAAAAATATTGAAGTACAGAATGAAAACTAACAAGAACTAATATTTAAAATAAAAATAGAGGAAAAATGAAAGAAAGAAGGAAAAGAGCAAAAACAAAAGTGCAGGAATCAGAGAAAAAAGAAAAGAAAAAAGAAAAGAAAAGAAAGAAAAGAAAAGAAATTATAAAGACGTGACTTTTAATTTTATTTGGTGACCATCTGGTGACTATATGGAGATATTTCTTGGCAACCACATCAAAATGGCTTTGGGATATTCTTGGGTATTTTTTTCAGCCTCTCAGTCTAGACTACAGAAATACAGTTTCTCAGTGGTCTGCCATCCAAGTACTATACAGGCCTTTGCTCCTTACCTTCTGAAGTGTGTGTGTGTGTGTGTGTGTGTGTGTGAGAGAGAGAGAGAGAGAGAGAGAAATGGGAAAAGCCCATAATGAATAACAACAACAAAAATCCTAGTCATACTTATATTTCCATAGGTCCGTGATGGCGAACCTATGGCACGGGTGCCACAGATGGCACGCGGAGCCATATTGGTGGGCACGCGAGTGTTTCCCTAGCTCAACTCCAGCACGCATGCGTGCACCAGCCAACTGATTTTCAGGCCTTCCGGTCCCACCGGAAGTCAGGAAACTGGCTGTTTCGGGCCTCTGAAAGGCCTCCGGGGGGATGGGGAAGGTTGTTTTTGCCCTCCCCAGGCTCCTAGAAAGCCTCTGGAGCCTAGGGAGGGGGAAAATGGACCAACTGGGCCCACCGTGCCATCGCGTGCCAAAAGCCAGGGGGAAGTGTGGGGGTGTCACGTACGCATGCACGGGAGAGCGGGGCACATTGAATTATGGATGTGGGCACCTGCACCCGCAACCCCCCACACTCGCCCCGCTTTTGGCACGCAACGGCAAAAAGGTTAGCCATCACTGCCATAGGTAATACAATTATGAATATGTAAATTAATTCATTAATAATAAAGGGAGATGAGGATTAAGAATTTTTATCAATGTGCAGTCCAAACCTCCACATAGTCCTTTGACCAGGATTCCTTGCAATAAATTGCTCCTTCAGTTATAGAGAGAAAGAAGTCTTTAAACCACTATTAGTTCCTGAAGAACTGACGTGTTATTCAAAAACACACACACACACATCTACCAAAGTTAATGAATATTCCAAAACAAAAGTAATATGAGAAGTAGCATCTCCACTCAAACGTAGAAATTCTCTGTACATATTTGTGTGTTAGAAACTCTTTATGAATGTTTATTACATGCACAGTTGTCATGAGCCTCCTCTGTGGATTGAAATCCAGCAAGAATTTAAAGATTCTAGCTTAATATAACATATTCTTTAAAATTGAACATTTATAAAGTTTGCTTGCAAATTTTAGGATTTGTCTAGAATACAGGAATTTATGCAAATAAATGTCACACTAGTAACAGCCTTACAGAAATTACAGAGCTGGCTCAAGCCAACTGTATTTTCATTCATGCACAGACCTGTCAGAGTAACAGATCGTCTATTTATTTATTTACAGAACTGAAAACTCGATTTAGGTAAAGTCCATAAGAATCCTGTAGTTTGAAGAGCTTTAGATGGTTGGGATATATCCATCTTATAGGCTGTACAGATCTCAGTTATTTTCACTTTTTCAGGAAAATAAAAGTAGAATAGCAGTTTTGTCAGGGGAAATGGGAGTACTAATAGAGCATTATCAGCAGCTGGAGAAACTTGCTTACAGAATTCAAGATGGCTGGCATGTAGAAATAGATATTCAAAACTACATTTGATCTGATGGATTTAAAACGGAAGAAGAAATAATTGGTTATTTCCCCAACCATCTGTGTCAACAATGCAAATAACATAGGCATTACACTCTCACTTTTTGGAAGATTACTGAATTATAGAATCAGGGGCCGGAAGGGACCCTGGAGATCTTCTAGTCTACCCCCCCACCCAAGAAAGGAGACCTTATAACATTCAGACAAATGCTTGTCTAATCTTTTCTTGAAAACCTCCAGTGATGGAATGCCCACAACTCCAAGAGGCAAACTGCTCCATTGATCAATTGTTCTCACTGTGCTTAATTCCAGGGTGGATTTCTCTTTAATAAGCTTCAACCCATTGCTTCTCTTTCTACCCTCAGATGCTTTGGAGAATAAGATGACCCTCTCTTCTCTATGACAGCCCCTCAATTAGCAGAAAATAGGAAGCTCACTTCTTGTTATTCAGGATACTGCTTATAAGCGCTATGTGCTTAGAGCTCAAAGCATTGTTAGAGACCCCACACACCCACTTTACACCCTGTTTCTGTTGCTCTCCTCTGGGAGGAGGTTTCTAAGTATTTCTAGCAGGACTGCCAGATTCTGTAACAGTTTTTTTCCCTATGCAATCCGTCTGGTAAACTTGCAAGATTCATTTTTCTCACCATGTACATGTATACATCCGAACTAGACTGTGTTGTTCCTCTGTGTCATATAATATATATGGGTATGTGGGTATATACGTGACTTTGAGAGCTGTATGCAATGAAATTTCATTTTAATGTATGCCGATTAGTGTATATTCAAAGTGACAATAAAGATATTCTAAATCCAAGTCTAAAATACCGTAGCTAATCTTCTGGTAATCCTAATCATTTTCTTCATTAGGCTAGACATACCTAGTTCCCTTAACCATTCATCATACAATTTAGCCTCCAGACCTCTTATTATCTTTGTTCCTCTTCTCTGCACTCTTTCTAGGGTCTGAACATCTATTTTGTATCAGTGATGACCACAATTAGATATAGTACTGCTGTCCAATATTACTGACTATTCCAGTCCAATATGACTGAAAACACATTGGGTGTTGTATTAGAGTTTTAGGGACTTATCTATTATTTGACTATGTACAAATCAGAATGTAAAGTTAACTACACATCTTCCTTGCATCCTTTCTAATCCAACCTCTCCCCACACAAATACCATCACTCCTAAATATTATTAATCTTTATTGGGAAGAAACAAAATTCCTGTTCTCTTAGTGAAGGAAAAAAAGAAATCTTAAGTTTCACTCTTCTTCAGGATCATTTCCTACCATCTGTTTGTTAATTCTCGATATGGATGACATGGATATCATTAATCTAGCATGGCTACAACATGCAGCAGAAGTCTCTTCCTCTTCCCTTGCTGTTTTTTGTTTGTTTGTTTGTTTGTTTGTTGTTCTTTTTGCAAATTGCCTAACATGCCTGTTAGCCAGTCCACTCATAAGAAGCAGATCTATGTACGTGGAATGCTGTACATTTTACAGTGAAAATACTTATTTTATTTTTATTTGTCAAATTTGTTTTCTCCCCATCTTGCTGCAAAGGTGACTCTGGACGGCTTACCACAAACTATAGGTGAAAACTGGACTGATCAGATTTTACCTCAGGAAGACACAGTTAATAGCATCAGAACAGCAGTAGGTTTTGGAGGGTCTGTTTTTGGGAAGGAAGCAGAGGGCAAGAAATTATGGTGCACTGATAGATGTGGGAAGATATGAAGATATTGCATAAGATGTTTCTATTTCTAGTTATTCTTGAGGCTCAACTCTTTTAAAGCACCAAATACATTCAGATCCCTCTTGTCCAAAGACTTATCATGCCCAATGCATCTGATGTAGTAACAATAGATGAGTGTGTATTAAATCTTTAGTGCCTCTTTTGTGATGTGCTTATTGCACCCCTGGGATATCCAGAAGGGATTTGGGAAGCATAATAAAATGTCAGAAACATTGTGCAGCTATACTGAAAATTTATAGCCCAAGGTCTTGCACTGCTGAGTCCTCCTTTGCGGGTAAATTTTAAATAATCTGAGAGATTTCCTATATATCCAAAGTTAGGGTTCTGTTGAGAAAATGGGACAGAAGTAAGCAACAATATGGCAAACATATTGTTATAGTTTCATTGCTATATGTTGGCTTTAGTTTTACTCTAGAAGGAGGAATTGTTTTTATTTAGTAGTGATTTATTTCAATTTCACCTTTCAAAAGAAAATCCCTCCCTCCTCATCTGAATAAAATAGGAGTTTTCAGCTTAATTCTTGGTACATTTCATAATCGTCAATTTTATTTTATTTTTTTGCTCCTAAAATATGGAAGGAGTAACTCTTGAGTACAACTCCAATCAGCAACTCTGCTGAAACAGCAAGGGACTGAATGTACCGCTTTCCAGGCATTAAATTTGCCCCTGCAGCAAACCAATCAAAAGTATAAATCTTACTGAGGAAAATAATTGCAAAACAAGAGATTGCACATGCCAAGAATGAGGTAGTGACAATGCCCGGGAAAATGTTCAGCTTTGCAACTGTGTTTGATTTATACATTGCTTTTCTTCTTGAACATTGTGTTAGGATAACAGGTGAATAAGCAAATGGAAAAAAAACCCCATTTATAAAACCATGTAGCTAGGAGGCTATCCCAACTTACTGTTTTCCTAGGTGAGATAAAAATAAAAAGAGATCAAGAACATGGCACAAAAGAGAGCACTGTGGCCATTTATACCCCACAACTTCAAAATAAATGTATTTTCCCAGGATGACTTATAAGGGAACAAGACATTAGGAAAAAGCAATAAAAGTGTAAGGAAAAAACAGATTGCAAACTAAAATAGAAATAACCCTAGGTGGCTAGGGTTATCAACTGTTAATATATGGATCTTGGGAAATAAGAAATACTTTTATCTGGTGGTTAAATGATGATAATGGGGAGGAGGGATTCCCATGAAGCAATGTGTGAAGTGAAGCAATGTGTGAAGTGAAGCAATGTGTGAAGTGAAGCGATTCCAACGATGAAGAGCAATTAAAAATGATTTCTTTGTTCGTAGCTTGCACACTTCAGGTTTATCCGTGTATTATAAATAATTCCTTCATGCAATCAGTACCAATGGGTTTATCTAAAAAGCGTGAAAAGAATGACTAAGGGTGACATGACAGCAGTCTTCCAATAATTGAGGGGCTGCTACAAAAAATAGGAGATCAACCTATTCTCCAAAGCATCAGAAGACAAGACAAGAAGCAATGGATGGAAATTAATCAAGGAGAGAACCAACCTAGAAAGGAGAGATTTCATGAGAGAAAGATTAACCAGTGGGACAGCTTGCCTTCAGAAGTTATGGGAGCTCAATCACTGGAAGTTTTTAAGAAGAGATTGGACAGCCATTTGTCTGAAATGGTGTGGGGTCTCCTGTTTGAGCAGGGAGGTGGACTGGAAGACCTCCAGGGTTCCTTCCAACTCTGTTATTATGTTATCTTATTAGAGTATTATATCTTATAGGGGAAATGGGCAGCATAAAATTTAATAATAAATATATAAATACATATGTAATAATAAATTGATATATGATATATGATATATGATATATGATATATGATATATGATATATGATA
>WNWU01000056.1:132620-150360 GCA_012654045.1 Ptyas mucosa | reverse complement strand
TGATATATGATATATGATATATGATATATGATATATGATATATGATACGATGTGATGTGAATGGCAGAATGGAGAGAGATTTACATCTTCTCCACCAAGTTCCCCAACCTGGATTACCTGATTTACTTAACCTTATTTTAAAGAAAATAAATTCAATTAATTGTCCTCCAGCTTTAGGAGGTATTATTTACCTTAAATTTTATTTATTTATTTTATTTATTTTTTATTTATTTATATTTATATGCCACCCTTCTCCGGAGACTCAGGGCGGCTTACAATGTGTTAAACAACAGCCTTCATACTTTTTGTATATTTATACAAAGTCAGCTTATTGCCCCCACAAACCGGGTCCTCATTTTACCTACCTTAGAAAGGATGGAAGGCTGAGTCAACCTTGAGCCTGGTGAGATTAGAACTCGCAGTAATTGCAGTCAGCTGGATGTTAAATGCTGCCTTAATAGGAGGCATTAGCCTGCTATGCCACTCAGGCTCCTATTAAACAATTAAACAATTGTTGCTTTACTAATAGCCAGTTACCCAGTTTTTATATCATATCAATGCACTGTTTCAGACAGAATGTATCAGTAATATCAGCAATAAAACTTCTGCAGGCAAATAAGGCAAGACAACAAATACATTTGTGTCATTGCTTTTTACTTTGTCATGCCAAAAATCTCTGAAGCAAATATCAGATAAAAGTTCAATGATTTGTACCGAAGAGTAAATTTACTTATAGCTTTGTGTCTGAGTTTATTTTTTCTGTGTTGTCCAAAATACCTGTACATTTTTCTGATGCAATATTGTTTCCAAAGTATTGATGTTTGAGCATGTTCGTTTTTCCCTAATCCTTCTCATAAGGATAATACAAAAACATACTTTCCAGATGATGGTGGGGATGTTCAGCTTAAATAAACAGAAAGCTTGTTTTGAAAGGCTATTCTACAGTTTGGATATACATAAATTCAGAAGAAAAGAAACATATCTTAGCTGGTGGACATTGCCTTGTAGATCCAATCCACAGCTAAGATGACATGCATATTTGGCTTAAGATTTGTTCTTGTTGCTACTGAAGGTTTTGTTGATGCAAGTCAACAGCTTGAAGAAATGCTCAGTGAACTCACAGCAGGAGGAAAAAAAATTGAACTTATCTTCCTAGCCAACGAGTTTCTTTGGCAACTCCAGCAATTGCTTTTTTAATATATTTTTAAAATGCATTATGCATGTTCTTCACAACCACGCAGTGGACATCTTACTTAGCTGTGTATTTAAAGCACCATGCCCCATTTGTTTTTAAGTTATATAAGTGCAGCTTGCTGTTTTCAATGAATTATAGATTTGATATCTCCAATGACTAAATTAACTAGAGACTGTCACAGTCTATTTGACAGTTAATCTTAGGATGCCTCTTAGTATGATCTCAACAGACAGCTGTAACTTAACATTGATAAATAGGCCCATTTGGCATATATGTTTTTGTCACTTACCCAAACTACCTCTAAAAATCAGACTTAACTATTCTGAGATGTACTCCTAAGAATGGTAAAATGCCAAATGCATTCTGCTCCCAACAGTCAAACGCTTTGTCTCATTTTACGTGGGAAGCTTCCGAAGATCCAAGGTAGAACTTCTTCTACCAAGGGCATAGTTACATCAGCACAGTACTTAAAAAGTACTGGTATGCTACTTCCAAATGGGAGCAGAATTAAAGAACTAAAAATGAACAACATAATGACTCATGTATTAGTCATGCAAAAGAATGGACAAAATCCAAATCCCTCTGAGTGATTTACTGCAGCATACCCATACAGCGTGTCTTGTGCCTGAATAAAACGTTATGTTCACAATGCTCATGAAAGATGTTTTCTCCCTTATGCATTTAGCGTATTAGCAGAGGAGATGGTTACCCTCCATGGTATTATCACACAGCCTTTCATAAGCACCAATAAAAATGCAGGAAGACATCCCATAGCTCTCCTTTTTAAGATCCTCAGTTGCTTGGGGACAAAGCATTCTTCTGGGGTTTTTTTCTCTCTCCTAACATTCCACATTAATGTATTTTAAGAACAAAATTGGTGGTTAAGTAAAACGGTGGGGAGAAACCCCAAACACTGAATTCTTCCTGGGATTACTAATTTTGTTGACATTAATGAAAAATGTCACACCGTAATCATTTGAAATATTTAGGGGATGGGACACCAAATGAGGCCATTATCATAGTCCCCTCTACAATTAAATTCAGATTAGTACTAACTTGTTGGAACTTTCTCTCTTTCAGAGCTCTGATAATCTTATGAGTCGACTTCCACAAGGGGAAGAAGTGTTGCACTAGTTCAGAATCAACTCAGCACAATGCTGGCTGTGAACCAATTTATTTCCGATTGAGCAGTGATGTATTTAACACTGCGGCAAAAGTGAACTTTTGTTAACATTACTATAGCGCTATAGAGTTTCTGGCCTACACCTTGCAGCTAGGCTCTTTTCCTATTGGTATGAACTCTTCATTTGTGGGAACATTTTCCCCACTCTACATTCTAGCTTCTATTTGATAAGGTCTTTTCTTTGCAACTGAAGACTGATGGTTTGATAGCTTAGCAGCTTCTCCTTATAGTAATAAACATGCACACATATATACATACATACATATACTATATATCATGGGTGTCAAGCTCACAACATCACATTGCCATCACGTGACTTTTGCAATGTTTATTTCCTTTTGCGGGGCTGGGGTGGGTGTGGCCTGCGTGTGACCCATATGGCCCATGGGTCGCCAGTTTGACACCCCTGCTATATATATTGTGTGTGTTGTGTACATGTGTATGTATTTTGATCAAATGCTGTAAATATGAAAAGAGTGAAAAGGAGGTGTTTTTAAACTCTAAGACTAACAGTAGATCAGAATGGGGCATTGAATAGATCCTACTGGCAAGTTGAAGGGACCATCGATTGACTTCTGCCTGTCTTAGCTTTTTTTTTTTTTTTGACTTTTCAGGAAAAAAAGGGATTATATGGATTTCCATGAGAAGGATTAGCATTAGATTCTCCCATGCTAGGAGGATCCCAGGCAGCAAGGGATCTCCAGCATTTTTGTTCTTGGGTGAATAGTTCAAGGTCTTCCCATATGATGTTTAGAGTATTTAAGTCTTCCATGAACATTCTTCATTGTGTATTCTGAGGGCATCCTCTTGGTTGTCAGGCTTCAGAGAGCATCCATCTCATTGTCTTTGTCTGCCATTGCTGGCACCTAACCTGGATGATGGCTAGCAACCCATCCCTGTAAAAATTATAACTGGTATGGAAATAGCAAGAAGAATCTCAAGAAAATCTCATGAGAGATAATAGATATTATTATTACAAGTTTCTGCCCTCTTATTCTTCTCACCCCAGATGACAAATATGCTTCTATGATTCATTGGGAATCAAAAATAAATTGATTGATTGCCAAATTATGACCAAATATATATATATATCAAAAAATATTTATCTTGAACTAGTAATCCCAAATGTTAGTTTAGGAAGAATAGCGTCCTTATTGGTTCCATAGAGATTAGTATACATTGTTTTTCATTGGCATAGCATAAAATGCAACAGATATTTGTTTGAAGCTAGAATTACTTAATTGTTTGCCAACTGTGTGTGATACCTCTTTAATTAATTGTTTGATATAATGTTAAAAATCAAATTCTAGTCCTTTTCTTGTATCTACTAGTCTATTGTTTTTCCAATTGATACTCTCAGATGTATTAAGTTAAAAAAAAATCCAAAGGGCTTCTTGTGGGCTGAGAATTCTGGATCAATTTGGAGTCTGTTGGGGAAGTCTGCAACTTTGTTAAATAACATGTTTTCTGATAGTAAAAATATACTGTATAATTTATCACAAAATGTGGCCTTTTACAATTTTTGTGTACATAATCACATTTTGTGACATTGCTAAGCGTAAAAACACTGAAAAATTAAAGGTATGAGAATTTCCACTTGATTAAACACATTTGATTAATCAGTTGCTCACATGAAAGCACATGTATATGTACAATAAGCTCTGAATGCTATTTAAATTTAATAACTCCATTTCGAAACATCTCTCCTATTTTGTATTGAACTGGTTGTGTGTTTCTTACTCACTTCTAGATATTAACGAACAAAGCAAAGTGTTTTAAGTCTCAGTCTAATGCTTCATGCTAATGTCTTCCTGCTTTTGAACAGCAACAGTACCAGAGGTATAAAAATGGAGTTGGTGTCAGTCCAACCAGAAGAGCAATTTGCTTTAAACATGCTTGCTTAAGACCATCAATTCTTTTGGCCAGAAGGAACATCAGCAGCTGTTCCCTTAATGTTCCTGTTAATCTCGGCACACCTGGAAAGCCATCTTACAGAGGTACCGCACACAGTTGGCAAAGATTCACAGAAGTTGATTATCTGCTACAATGTCCTACCTGTCAATGACTACTTCAACTTCAACCACAACAATACACAAGCACACAATAGGTACAAACTTAAGGTAAACCACTCCAAACTCGACTGCAGAAAATACGACTTCAGCAACAGAGTGGTCAATGCCTGGAATGTACTACCTGACTCTGTAGTTTCTTCCCCAAACCCCCCAAACTTTAACTTTAAACTGTCTACTGTTGACCTCACCCCATTCCTAAGAGGTTTGTAAGGGGCATGCATAAGCGCATTAACCTGCCTACCATCCAGGTTTCAAAACTCATCACTACCGGTTTGCTCGTGGGCATGCTCTCTCTCATGCACACAACGCTTCTGCACATGCGCAGAAGTATCCAGGCAGGTGGGCGGAGCCTTCTGCCGCTGCCGCTACTGGTTTGTCCAATACGGGGTGAACTGGTAGCAATCCACCAATGCTATCGTCCCTGTCCTAATGTCCCTTTTTATTCTTATCCATTTCATGTATTCAAAATCATATTTATACTTTTATCTATTGTCTTATATATGCTTAACAAATAAATAAAATAAATAAAAAGTTCCACTAAGATTATGATACTCCTCTGTATGCACTCTTTCATCTTGGTTGCAGTAGACTCCAGTGGAGAGTTGGCTCAGTTTCTCTTCCACAAGCTGTTTAAATAAATAAATAAAAATCTGTATCATCTCACTGAGAAACTGCATATCCGAGTGCTTTTAAGAAATTTTTTAAAAAGCTGCAAATGGAATGCATTTAATTATTGATAAAAAACCTCTAGTGGTTAGCAGCATGTCATTTTGTCCTTGGAACAATACATGAGGCACTCCCATCTCCTATCTACGATGAGTTAAATTGATAATGGCTTGAAAATGGCTCAGCCTCAACCATATTTCAGCAGTTCACGATGTTGAACAAAGCTTTCGGTCCTTTCAGTGGGCCTTAATAAATTCTATTGGCTTCACTGAGACTGGACAATAGAAAAATACAAAATGTGTTGATTCCCATTTCCCCTGTGGGCATTAGCCATAAGGAAGTAGGGAGTGTTGGGTCACTGAATCTAGGTCAGTCAATACATTTTATTGGACTAGTTTTTTTAAAAAAAAAACCCATCAATGTTTATTACCAGCTGAAAGTATAAGATAACATTTGTCGGTTGACCTTTCCTAGAATAAGTTTAAATAATTCTTTTATATTTAAATTAAAGTAATTTACTAGCTGTTTGAGAATTAAAAAAAACCTATTAAAATAAAACCGCTGTGGAATTGTAAAATATTTTAATTATTCTTAAAATGTAAGAGCATTTCCCTCTCTCACAATGCACTAAAAATACTTGAATTTTAGGAGAAAGAAGAGTTCTGCCCATTGTAAGACAGCTGGCAATTTAGCTAACTATGAAAGCTTATTTAGTCGATCAACTGCAAAAATGCATCTGGATCTGAAAGCAGATGTTCATTAGGCCTTGGCAAGGAAGTTGGATTTGCTTTGATGAAGCCCCTTGTCTGTAACACAGATCTCTTTACAGAGGTGAAAGACAACATGATTTCGTTCAGAGGCCCCAGTCTTTCTTTGCCACTCGCAATTGCTGGAAGATAGTTCTGATATGTAACAAGAGGAAGATAAAGATAAAAGGGGCGTGATGGCTCAGCGGTTACGATGCTGAGCTTGTGAGATGGAAAGCTGACAGCCTGGGTTTGAGACCTGAGCATCCACGCAATGGGTGAGCTCCCATTCCAGCCCTAACTCCTGCCTACCCTGCAGTTCAAAAGCACGCAAATGTGAGTAGCAATAGCAATAGCACTTAGACTTATAGACTGCTTTACAGTGCTTTACAGCCCTCTCTAAACAGTGTACAGAATCAGCATATTGCCCCCAACAATTTGGGTCCTCATTTTACCCACCTCGGAAGGATAGAAGGCTGAGTCAACCTTGAGCCTGGTGAGGTTTGATCTGCCAAATTGCAGGCAGCTGGCAGTCAACAGAAGTAGCCTGCAATACTGCACTCTAACCACTGCACCACCGAAGTAGATAGGTACCACTTTGGTGGGAAGATAACAGCTTTCCATGCTCTTTGGCATATAGTCATGCTGGCCAGATGATCATGGAAATGTCTTTGGACAATGTTGGCTCTATCGGCTAAGAAATGGAGATCAGCACCGTCCCCTAGAATTGGAAATCACTGGACAGGGGAAATCTTTACTTTAGGAGGAAGATGAAGCAGATGAAACAGAGCAACGTTCTTCACTTATAGAAAAAGTCATGATGTTTCATGAACAGCTTCAGAGGAATGCTTTGCCTGTGACTGCAACTGGATCTCTTTGAAAATCCACATAGTGTTTATGATTGTATTAATTATTTTTCAAATCAGGCAAAAATTGTATCTTGAGAATAGAGACTTTTATATACTAGAGGTTAAAGTTAATTTACAGTCTTTTCCTATGTGTTGCCAAGAAGATAATTAGGCTATGTTAATTTGCATTATAGCTGAAAAATTTACATTATATTTAAATAAGAATGCATTGCACATCCCACTATTGTAGGAAATGCTGAAATTGTATGACCTATGTATCTATTTGATCAGCTCTCCAGCTAATGACTGATGAGCAGCTTCATAACTGCATTTTTTTAAATGCAAAGGATCTGCAAGCTCTAGCAATAAAAGTTAAAGAACAAAGTGTAACGCTATGTGGAAAAGTCCTTAGGAGACAGGATGAAGAGATGCTGCCTAGGATACAGTAAAATAAGAGACAGCATAGCCTGCAGCTGATTAGTCGGTAGATACTAGAGATACCAAAGAGACCCTCCCTAGTTTCTCAGGCAGCAAAGGAGACAGTAGGTGAATTGTTCTTTTAGACTTGTAGGATTCTGTTAATGTATCTTTACAACAAAGTAGAATACAATAGAGTAGAATCATCTGGTCATGTTTCCTAACTGGTCTGCCCTGTAAGGCTAACATGAATTGAAAAGTGGGATTAAAATTAAACATAAAAAGAACCAAGCTAATCACAACAGGTAGAATAATCTATCTTAGAATTGGTAATGAAGATATTGAAATAGTGGAGAGCTTTTAGGCAGTTTGATGTTGGAGTTGGTGTTAGAGAACACTACGAATAACGTGGAGAGGCAAGAAAACAAACTGGTGGGTCATTGAACAAATCAATTCAGTGTTCTAATTGAGGGCACAAATGTCCCAGCTTAAATTATCATATTTTGGACAGGATCCAATCTGGGTTGGTATTTCGAACACATTTATGTGAACACCCAGATCTCTGGAAAAGATTGTAATGGTGGGGAAGGTGAAAGGAAAGAGAAGAAAAGGATGACCAGGAGCAAGGTCAATGATTCAGTTACATTTAAGATGGGCGCCCTTTGGAAGACCCAAAAGAGCAGGTTAGGGATAGATCATCATGAAGAAAATCTATGTGGTTGCTAGGAATTGAAAATGACTTGCTGGCACAAATCAAATCAATCAGTCTGATCTGGAACAGCTTTTAAAATACAAAATACTTTCAAACAGAGGACTACAAAATAGAACATAAAGCACCTCATGATTGTGAAAGGCTCTTGATCACCCTCGGTTTCATTTCTGAATGAGATTAGATAAACACGGTGTTCCACTCACGTGGAGTACGGCAAAAATAATTGATTTAGTATTGAAGTGGAGTTTCGCTGTATCTCATTGCCATCCTCGTTGTTCTTCCTGATACATGGTCAGGAGCTAAATTTCCTCAGTAGGAAGATTTGAACTACCATATTGAATTGCAGGTCTCCTGCCTACAGCATTTCAGGTGTGGGGTGGGGGACACTGATAAAATAGTAGCTACCAGTTAAACTGAATACACAGATGAATTTAGGTGTCCTGTGTAAAAGCTTGGCTCGTGAATACAAACCTGGATTTTGAGAATGTAAGAGTGAAAAGAATTTTAATAATATATGACGTGACACATCTGCTGCTTGCTGCAAATTATAGTGTCTTCTAATGGGAAACATTTCTCATTAGTGCAGATTCATTTACTGTAAATATATTTCAAGGAAAGGAAAGCACAAATTGCAAACGCCATTTTCTTGTTGAGGCACATTTTTTAGCATTGTTAAACAAAATGCTTTGCCTATGGAGCATTTACTCTTCATTGCTTTGCAGCTAATAAGAAAACAAGCTTGATATTCATGACAATAAATTGAAATCCTTATTCCCCTAGTGTGTTTTTAATAGTGTTTTGGAAACATATCTGGTTTTTAATTAGAGTCGGAGGAATTTATAATTGCTTTGTGGTCTGTGAAGCCAAGCGTTTGTCTCTTTCCACAGAGAGTGGAAAAAAGCTCCAGTGACAAACCATCCTAAGATTCTCCCTATATATGGAAACGAAAATATAGGTAATATTATTTTTTAATGTTTCCAGGACCCACCATAGCAACCGTTTTCAAAGCTATGAGGTAAACTGTATATTTACAAGATGCTTGTGCCTCAAGGAATTTCAAGACTATTAAAGTACTTTGGTAAGTGGCAGGAAGCTAAAATTCAAAACATAAATGGGCTAAGATAAATTTTCTTACAAGCCAAAGAACTTTTGTGAATTCTATCAAGCAAAATTCTTCACTCAGTTTTTACCTTACTAACTTTCCAGTAAAGCTAAACAATATCTAAAATGATGTGAAAATATCTGCGGTTGAAGTTTGGAAACTTTTTTCATTTTGTATCCTTCCATCGGTTAAAGATTAAAGAAGTTGGTATAACATTATTGGTCTCTTTGTCAAGGATAACAAGCATTTTCATGCACTTCAATACTAACAGTTCATTCAACAAACTATATTTGTCTTTTTTTTTTCCTTTGTTACTTAGATTGTTTTCGGAAGATGTGGTCCACAGTCTTTTTGGTCACTAAGCCCATCTGCAATTGTGAGACCATGTTAAGGATGCTACGACGACCACAGATGAACTTTTAAAAAGTTGTCATGGTGAATGTCGGCCGTCACAAAATAAAATAAGGTGTAAGACTCAGTAGCATCCCTGGGCCCCATGTTGGAAAACTCAGTAGAGCCAATATCCAGTAGCATGAGCAGGAATAATTTGCCACATCTTGGGATTGTTTTTTTTTTTTTTTGTTTTTAGTAAAACAGCCAGATGGGTGGTCAGAAATTTCCATGTTATGACCCAGCCTGAAACTGTATGGAAATGGATTTAGGTAATAGATTCATGTATCATTGGGAGATTTATGTCAGGTATTAAAAACCCGGCCCACACATGAAGGCCCAATGAAACTGATTTATTGGTAAAATATCTATGCTTTAGTTAGTTGAGAAGACAGGAATCTTCTGAACTAACAGTTAGCACCTGCTAAATTTAGATAAAGGTCAACGGATTTCAAGAGGGGGGGGAGTTGGACTTAGGTCACTCTGTAAGGATTGTAGGCTGATCCCTTTTTAAACTCCATCCCCAGGTTCTGCCCCTTCTTTCCCTACAACTTGGAAGCACAAGCTAGGAATAGACCATCAAACATCTATGAGGTCGCAGAGTCAAAAACAACTCGATGGCACAAAATCAATATAACAATCTTACGCCTTGCAGCTGGAAGCAAAATCCAGAGTTTTTATAACAAAATCTATACTTTGGCATGCTACTCTTTGTGACATTCTGTTTTGTAATGAAAATCTGCAAAATGGGAGATTCTTGTTCATCATTCGGAAGTAAATTACCAAGCATATTTTTCAACAGATGCCAAAGCCATACCTGGATCAAGCTGTGCCACAGACTGAAAGTGGAAGGAAGTGTGATTTCTCTCTCCATGCCCCAGACCAAGAAAGAGAAGGTTTGCGGTGCCAACTGAGAGAAGACTGCTGAACTGTGTTATCAAATATTTATTCTATATTAGAGGCAGTATATGTTTGGAACTACAGTTTTCTCTTAGGGGCAGTTTTTGAGAAACAGTTACAGCATTACCATTTTGATGATGTATAGCTGTTATGCTTTCTGGGACTGGTCCCTGAGGAAGATTGAGGTTTTGAAACGGGCATGGCATCCAATCAATACAATTAATATTTTATACATTCTATAGAATAAATACTTTATATCAAATAACAGAATTCTTTTCCTTCTCTTGGTTGTTAGATTCCTGCGATTGTACTGATGGTACAACTGGGTTTTTAAAAAAACTTTTAGCTCAGGTTACCTCACAGGATTGTTATGAAGTTAAAATGTGGATGAGATAGGCAGGCGATATTCACCATCCTTTCTAATCTGGTCATCTGAAGACATGTTAGACCTACAAATTCCATCTGAACATGTTGTCTGAGGGTTGCAGTGGTGGAATTCAAATTTTTTTACTACCAGTTCTGTGGGCATGGCTTGATGGGCGTAGCATGACTTGATGGGCATGGCTTGGTGGATATGGCAGGGGGAGGATACTGTAAAATCTCCATTCCCTCCCCAATCCAGGGGAAGGTTACTGCAAAATCCCCATTTCCTTCTGATCAGCTGGGACTCGGGAGGTAGAGAATAGATGGGGGTGGGGCCAGTCAGAGGTGGTATTTACCGGTTGAATACCACCTCTGTTACAGTGGTTGTGATTAAAGCCAATAGGAAGAAACAGTTGGGCTGGGAGACTTGTGTTCATCATTCAGAATTGCTCAGAGCAAGGATGAGTAAATTAGGACTTAACAGAAAGCAAGTTCTGAAGTTACCTAACATAGCATCTATATTTGATAAACTTAATTCTGTTAAAGTGGTGGGTTGGTTTGAAGCAAGGTGGAATATAATTACAAAATAAAGCTGGTTCAAAGTGGGGTTCAAGGCAGCTACATATTTACATATGTTTCAAAGAAACATACTGCAATTTTCTACGAGCTGAAATAAAATTAATCACCATAATTTTATATTCTGAAATACGATTAGTCTTTAGAGGTAGAGGAGACATTAGCTGGCAATGAAATAATTATGTTTGGAAGTCAGCTATGATCGACTGCTTGCGGCTTAATATCTTTGGTTAACATATTTAATAAAACAATGCAAAGAGGCAGGAAAAGAGAAAACTTGCTTAAAATTTAATTCTAGTGCTCCCTCCTGTGGGAAGAGGAGTGCATGTACTCCACTCCATAAAGCCTAACTGCAGACACTCTTTTTAAATAACTTTTGTATATTTTATAGTGTCAAATTTATTTATTATTTATTTATTTATTTATTGGTTTGATTTATATGCCGCCCTTTTCCAGAGACTCAGGGCAGCTTACAATGCATTAAGCAATAACCTTCAAACTTTTGTATATACCTGCTTAGTAGGGCTTTTTGCCCCCCCCCCAAGCAGTGTTCTTTTTTATACAAAGTCAGCTTATTGCCCCCACAAACCGGGTCCTCATTTTACCTACCTCAAAAGGATGGAAGTCAACCTTGAGCCTGGTGAGATTTGAACTCTCAGTAATTGCAGGCAGCTGGTATTACTTAACAGTTACTTTAGTCTGCTGTGCCACCAAGGCTCTTCATTATGCTGATCACAATCCTTTACAAACTTACCTGGGAGCTAGTGTAGTTCCACTATTAGCAAAGTCACTTTCTCAAAGCATATAATTGTCTGATGACACTATCCTTAGCCAGATCAAATAATAATGAATCTACTTGAGAAATAGATGAGTACTTTGTTTAGTACTTTGAAGGAAAACGGAGGGTGAAAGAGAAAAAAAAGTCCCCCCCTTTTTTTTCCTCCGTAAGGCCAAAGAATTTGAAAGAATACAATAAATTTTGTAAATAAAAATTTAATTTAATTTAATTGATTCAATTTATATGCCGCCCCTCTCCGAAGACTCAGGGTGGTTCAGGACCGTTCACAAACAGTACTAGGTGCAAATAGAAATACATGTCATTTCCATAGCAAGGAAGATAAAGCAGTAATGGTTAAATTGATTACCTTATTTAAAGAGGAAAATATGTTCTTATTTGGGTATCACTTCTGGAATTTGTGCTTGCGAAGAAAAAAAATGAAACTTTGATCTTGGTTTTGTTGATTAGAAAGATTTGGCTAGTTATATATGAATGTGTAAAAGCAAAAAGTTGAGGTTGGGGCCTGCTTATCTTGTACTGTGCTAGGAAGAGTTGGAAGTCAATGTCCCCTTTTCTTTCTTTTTCTCTTTCCCCTTGTATTTCACACCCCCTTTTCCCCGTTCCCTTTCCCTCCCTTAATTTCCTATTTTCTTTTCTTTTTTTGTATCTTATATAATAAAATAAAAATTATAATAAAAAAAAGAGAAATAGATGACCTGAGAACAATTGAATGCGCTTGAGAAATTGATATATTTTCTATTTTCTTTTTGTTTGCTTGCTTGCTTGCATATATCATATGACAACATAACATTAAACTGCCAAGGAAGTCATCCATCCATGTTATAACTAATATGTTCATTTCTCAAAAGACTAGCACAATTCATTGTAGATGGTTCACACTTTCCATACAGATCAGGTTCACAGTCTCCTATTGGAACTGTAAGTGGAGGCCCTTTGCTTTGTTTCATCATGTCAAGAACTGCAGCGGTTACCAGTAAATTACCGTATTTTTCGGACTATAAGATGCACCTACCTTTTTTGGCGAAGAAAAGAAGAAAAAGAAATCTCCCTCCTGCCTCTGATCAATTTTGCCTCCTTGCAGCAAACAGCAAACAGCCTGCTTTACTTTCATTTTCGTTTTCAGCATAGCTTGATTAGCACAAGGGGGAAAAAAATCTGCTCCAGCAATTTACATCTTTGCAACAAGCAGCAGAGCCCTGCGCAAAACAGCTGAGAGCAAATCAGCTGAGAGTCGGGAGGCAGATCCAATCAACTTGTGCTAATTAGGCTATGCTGAAGCTGAAAGGAGCTTTTTTTTTTGCGGTTTGCTTGCAAGGAGGTAACTGCTGCGAGGCAGAGGCCAAAGGGTGGGGGCCAGTGGGTGGGCAGGGCTACATTTGATGTATAAGACGCACCTAAATCTTCACCCCCTTTTAGGGGGGGGGGAAGGTGCGTCTTATACTCTGAAAAATACGGTACTTTTAAAACCTTATATAGGTGGCCCTTGGTTAATAACGCTCATTCAATGACCATTCAAATTTACAATGGCATTGAACAAGTAGTACTAACAACCAGTCCTCAAAGTTCTGGCTATTGCAGCACCTGGTCACATGGTCAAAATCCAGCTACTTGGCAACTGGCTCACAATTCAGACGGTCACAGCATTCTGTGGTCATGTGATCATGATTTGTTATCTTCCTCTGCTGACTTTCCACAAGCAAAGTTGATAGGGAAGCTGACAGGAAGTCAGAAGATGCAGTTATATGAGGTCCTCAATTAATGACGTGTGGGTTTGTTTTTTTTTACCAGAACTACTGTTGCTAAGTAGCATGATCATGTGACATCATGACTAGATAACTTAGTAATTGAAAGGCTGACCCTAATTAATTTTGTTCAGCAAGGAATACCTATATATAGCTTTAGACTTGGTTATCTTTGACAGCCTCTACTCCAGGCCTGTCTATGAAAACTGAAGTTCACCACGGATTACATGGGGAAGTCTTCTCCATTTTTCTGGAGCAGCATATCACCTGGGAGATAAATGTAAAAGGTAAATGTAAAGGTTCCCCTTGCACATATGTTCCCAACTCTAGGGGCGGTGCTCATCTCCGTTTCAAAGCTGAAGGGCCAGCACTGTCCAAAGACCTCTCCATGGTCATGTGGCCAGCATGACTAAACATCAAAGGCACACCGAATGCTGTTACCTTCCCACCAAAGGTGGTCCCTATTTTTCTACTTGCATTTTTTATGTGCTTTTGAATTGTTTGGTTGCCAGAAACTGGGACAAGTAATGGGAGCTCCCTCCGTTATGCGGCACTAGGGATTCAAACCGCTGAACTGCTGACCTTTTGATCGACAAGCTCAGCATCTTAGACACTGAGCCACCGCATACCTCCAAGAGATAAATGTAGACCCATATTTGTTAATCTCCAGAAAACTATTAAGATTTGGCTATTCCCAAAGAACTTTGGGCATGATATGAATGTTTATGATTATTTATGAAAAAGGTGGCATCTTCTGATTAGTTGGATCAGCATACAAATCTATGGTTGCTGTGTTACATTATTAATATTACTGTATTCATAGTCTTACTGATATATGTCAAGAACTCATTTTCAATTACAGTGCAATATACAGTAAGTCTTAGCAAATAAACAGAAAAATATGATTGATATTTCATTTTCATTTTCAAAACGATTGGAAAAAAAACACCTGTTCCACTGCTCACTAGAATTGTAAATCATAGTTTATAAATGGCAATGCTTGGTTTCATACCACAGGTTAAACCAGAAGCTCACAAAATAGCTTGTCACAATGTGTGAATCAAGTACTTGTGTATTTTCTTACACTGGTCATTTTTATAGCCCAGAACAGATGTCCTTAACTTTATTTCAGACCAGGTACAGCCTTACTAAACAAATCACATTTTCAGTCTATTATCTTTTCCTTTAGCACAGTGAGATAAGAACAAATAGACAAGAAGTCTATAACATCGTTGATTTCTTTTTAAGTAGATGCTTTCTTCTTGTTTAATTTTTCTATTCTTGTTGAATACAAAGGATGAATGCATGAACAGCAAGATAACCAAGTATAAAGATTTTAATTGTGTGGGTGAAAATGAGAAATCCTTTGAATCTTCTTCTTCTTCAAAAAAAAAGAGTTGTTTTACAGAAGTAAATCTACAGTATTGAATATCAGTTCCATTGCTATTTACTGTTAAAAGCATGACATTTCTAGCTGGTAGTTTGTGATGGTAAGAGTGGCGATGAGGACAACGATGTTCAAAATATTTAAAGGTTTTGTTGGAATATTCACCTATATTTTACTTTTGGTGAAATTTTTGTAATGAACTTAAAATGCAAACTGACTATGATAAAATGATGGTCTTATAGTTTAGCATGTTGGCTAATAGATCATCCAAATAAATGGATAAAAACATATGGTGGAGAGGATACATTTTCATGACTCCAATTTATTGAATCCGCAAAAATTCCTCTCTGAATATCTGTGTTGAAAGAAAGATTGTTGCTATTACCTCAAGGCACTGCAGAATCATTTCAATCTTTTTTTTTCTTTTACAATGCCTTGATTCTAGCTAGTAGAGAAATAAATAATCCAGTGAGAATGTCTTTTCCCATCTTGTCCAATAACCAGAGCAGAGTTTGTGTGTATGAATGTGTGGGTGTAGACATAAACTGAAATATATATTTGTAATTAGTTGGGTTTTTAAATCTAATTCCAAATATATGAGCAAGATCAGTTTATCTAGTGAGTAAATGATCATTTTATTGGATTAATCATTCTGAGAAATACAAGGATCAAGATGGATAGCATTATGTTAAGGTATCACATTACTCTAGGTATATATATATTCCTCCCCTGCGTTTAACAACTCTGAATTCAAAATGAAATTATTGATTCATTAGC
Source organism: Ptyas mucosa (assembly GCA_012654045.1). Taxonomy (NCBI): domain Eukaryota; kingdom Metazoa; phylum Chordata; class Lepidosauria; order Squamata; family Colubridae; genus Ptyas; species Ptyas mucosa. Next base: position 134,485 of record WNWU01000056.1, on the reverse strand, counting down.
CAGACATAAGGAATTGAACAAGTGTTGAAACGTTTTGCTTTGAAATACCTGGTGGAATTAGGTTTCTCAACTGCAAAACACTGGAATACCAGTTTTGAAGAGCAGAGTTAATTTGATTAATTAAACAATTATAGTGCCTGTTGTATCTCCTGCAAATTAATGGCCAGATGGGGACTCTAATGCTTGGATTTTTCTCCCTTCATTTTGAGCTATCATATCCAGCTGGCTGCTGGACAACCCTTTACTAGGACTATTGCTATTCAATCATTATGTTTAAACAAGCAAACAAGATTAGGAGCGCCTTTTTAGTACTCCTGCAGCATCCTTTGCTAAAATGAAATAATTTTATAGAATTGGCTCTCTTTATGAAAACAAACACAAGCCACTAAAAATTCAGTTCTTGTCCCTATTAGCTTTCAATGTTTTCCAGCATTATATTGTTGGCAGTTATTAGAGAAAAGAAAACTGGAATTGGCTTCGCCCCATCACATCAGTCCATTGCACTCGTTCAGGCAGGGAAGTCCTGCTACAGACCCCATCAGTCAAAGAATTTCAAATGGTGGGGTAAGCCCCTGCATTGTGCAACTTTTTGCTTTCAGAAGTGAGGAAAGCCCCCAATCTCTTGGACTTCCACAAAGGGGTCATAACCTGGCTGTGTAGCCTTGCATGGGAGACACAGAGCCACAGAGCCATAGGGCTGGTATTAACAATTCCTCCCACATCTTGGAACTCTCCATTTTTTCTAATTTTATAATGTGGCTTTACATTTTAATTTTTAAAAAATCCTATTCAGTTTTTAATGTTTGACATATAAATAAATAATTATATCTGTATATATGTTTGTGCATACACAGACATATACAATATATATATATATATATATATATATATATATATATATATATATATATATATTATATAGAAAACCAAGGAGTATATGAAATCTCATGCACCACTTGCCCCACCACATACATTGGACAAACCAACAGAAGAATAAGTGCACGCATTGAAGAACACAAGAACTCAGTCAGAAAAGAGGAACCAACTTCTTCCCTGGTCCAACACCTTAAAGCCACAGGACATGAAATTGACTTTAAAAAGGCCAGAACCATCGCTAAAACTGAACACTTTAACAACAGAATAATAAGAGAAGCCATCGAGATAGAAAAACGCCCACACAGCATGAATAAACGAGATGATACTTCCCGCCTACCAGCCATTTGGAAACCCGCCCTCATTGACAAACAAGTCCCTAACACAAAGAATGACACCAGACCCACACTCACAAAAACCACACAGGATATCACCACCACACTTCCACGCAAAAAGCAAACCCAGACCCACACCGATGATGGCACGACCTCAGACCAGAAGCCAGACCACAGCTGCATCATTGGCCTCTTTAAACCCCTCCAATTCATACATGAAGCAAACTGACACCCACCATGAAGATGTGGCACGACCACGAACGCGAAGCCAAACAACAGCAATGCAGCTCACTAGCTCAAATCCCCCTGCAACTCAGACTAACCCGAGCACAGCCAAGCCCCCACCCAAACAGAGCACACCCCCATCCAATCAGAACACAGCCATGCTCCCACCCAATCAGCTCCCACCCCCACTGGCAGTTAAAAGGAAGATACAGTTGCGATCACACATTGCTCCTGGAAGCACGAAGCCGAGAACACCAGCCTGAAGATGATGAATGAGACTTCGTCAAAACATTGCCAAGACATTTCCAATTTTACGCGGGAGAAAACCCGAATAACCAAAGACACACACACACACATACACACACATGTATATGTATATGTATATGTATATGTATATGTATATGTATATGTATATGTATATGTATATGTATA
>WNWU01000056.1:77855-131861 GCA_012654045.1 Ptyas mucosa | reverse complement strand
TTTCTTTCTTTCTTTCTTTCTTTCTTTCTTTCTTTCTTTCTTTCTTTCTTTCTTTCTTTCTTTCTTTCTTTCTTTCTTTCTTTCTTTCTTATCATCCATCCAGAGTGCAACAGTCCTACTAGAAACATCTTCAACATCCAATATTTATTGATCAATTGCCCAGCATTGCTCAGCATTTCCATCTTTAGTGGCTCTTAACCGACTCTTCACCTGCCTTTTTTTTTTTTCAAAAGGAAAAAAGTCAAGGAGGTGAAATTAACCTCTAACACCTACTCCTTGATGATGCTCTTGGTGAACCTACATGAAAAGTGTAATTTTTGATAATTAACTAGTACCGATCATGGTACTAAATGTTTATTCTAATACATATCAAGAATTTTTGTTTAGAACTTCAACCTTTCTGGACCTTTCATCTCTCATTGGTGAAGCATGGAAATATTGGAACATTAAAATGCTTATTCCCCAGGAACCATAGAAAAAATGGTTCCAATATTTGTGAGGCTACCACAGAGAGGAGGGAGGTCAACCTATTTTCCAAAGCACCTGAAGGCCAGACAAAGAATAATGGATGGAAACTGACCAAGGAGAGATTCAACGTGGAAATAAGGATAAATTTTCTGACAGTGAGAGCAATCAACCAATGGAACATGTTGGAAAACTTAGTTTATAATTGTATGCCACTGAAAGATGTAGATCTATCCTCAAATTTGGAGCATTCTTCTAAAAATAGAAAATACCCAAAGCTTTTCTATATCCCTGAAGTTATGTTTACGGCCTCTCAGGAGATTTTTCTCTAGAAAACAGAATGCAGGGAAGGTTTAATGATCCATACTGTGTTAATGATCAAGAATTGTCCTATCTCTCAAATGTTTCTTAGTGTTTGTGTGTGTGTTAAACTTAGTGTTCCTACGTACATTGTTTTAAAATATTTTTAATATAGCATATAGCTTAGTCCTAAATCTTATATATGTTTGGCTGGGGAAGTTTAGTAAGTTTCAGTGGAAATCTAGACCCTCATTGAAACCTGTAATTGGTCGTAGAGAATTAATTAGTAGCCATCATGGTATTTGAAGTTTATCTCAATCTGTATCAAGAGACACCCTGAATAAGGGTCCTGGATAAGCATTGAAATGCAAATATCTACATATTTAATATATCTACATATCTCTGCATTATTAAAGATTAAGGAGATTCTGTCCCTTAGCCCTTCTTTTTGAGTTAAAGACTGCAATAAATTTGAATGCAAGAGATGATTTAGAACAGTGATGGCTAACCTTTTTGCCATCGCGTGCCAGGAGTGGGATGGGGGAGGTTTGTGCACATGCATACCCACACCCATAATTCTATGCACTCCGCCCCATGCATGCGCACGTGACCCTCCCCCCCCGGCTCCTGGCATGTGATGGCCCGGTAGGCCGCCTTCCCCACCCCCTCAGAGGCCCTCTGGAGGTCCGAAATGGCCTATTTCCCAACTTCCGGTTGGACAGGAAGTGACTTTTTTGCTGTCCCCAGCCTCCAGAGACTCCTAGAGAGTCATAGATTTACAACCACAATTGGCCCCAAAATTTCTGTTGTTAAGTGAGACATTTGTTAAGTGAATTTTGCCCCATTTTATGACCTTTCTTGCCACAATTGTTAAGTGAATCACTGCAGTTGATAAGTTAGTAACCCAATTGTTAAGTGAATCTGGCTTTCCCATTGACTTGGCTTGTCAAAAGATTGCAAAAGGTGATCATATGTCATTTAAAAATTGCACAGAAAATATTAAAAAGATGGGAATTTAAGGTAAATATCATGGGGATGCTACAAAGGTTGTAACTGTGGAAAACAGTCATAAGTCACTATTTTCAGTGCTGATGCAACTTTGAACTATCACTAAATGAACTGTTGTAAGTCGGGGTCTTGAGATCTGTAAATATGGTTGAAAGTGTTGTGGAGATTTAAAATTAAAGGGTTTTAATAGAATAAAGAAACATTGAAAAATATATGTGATAAAGGGAGAAATAAGAATGAAATGAAATAAGATTAAGACTAGGAGGTTAGGGCGGATGGCAATATTGATTATATATTAAATATTAAATAGAGATGAAAAAGGGAAAAGTAGAAAAGGAATACTTTGGCAGAAATTTAAATATATAATTAAATTTGGGGAAAATAAGCTGTATGAATTTTGACCTGGTCAATACTCTATTCAGAAAAAAATGTATGTTTGTTTTAAAAAAATAAAAAAAATTGTTATATAAAAAAAGAAAGTATTGTGGAGATAATGGCACAGACTGAGCTGGTAATGAATTCCCAAATGGACAGTCCCAGATATTTACTGGAAAAAAAACCCCACAAGGATCTCTTCCATGAACCATGTGGTCTCCAACCACCAGTGGATGGACCAGAGCCGGTCCCCCGCATGCCAGAAACCAGATCATGTAAACAAACGAAGCCCCATCTACAGGATGCAGGCAGCACATGAAACCACGCCCCCTCCAGTCCGCGGAAAAACTTTTCTCCACGGAACCAGTCCCTGGTACCCAAAAGGTTGGGGCCGCTGATCTATGTATCATAGTACTGGACTCCACGATCATTTTTTCTCCCTTTAGAGAAACAAATCTGTGACAGTAGTGAGAGGAACAGAATTATGAGACTTCTGTGTCAGACACTGATGCCTCTTTTCACCAAAGTAAAGAATTGTTCAGTGATGTTGTTGCTCCTGCCAGGATGAAAAATTATCTTCCTGCTTGTACTAATAGTGGTTACATAATAATAGTATTTGAGCAGTTCCATCAGACAGACCTTACTGAATTCTAGGCATCAGAGGCTTGAAAATGTAAAATTGTCCTGGTTTCCACATTTCTGGGCATGAATGAAAATTGCTATCCTCCTCTAGAATACCAAAACTCACAGAGAACGCCTTTGCCTTTCCTGATTGAACCCTAACCTTGCAAAGTTGCCCTGCAAAGTAGGAGAATTCATATTCATCTGGAAATTAATTGGCTTCCGTCCCATATTCAGACACCTCCAGAGATGTTGTTGTTCAACCCAGAAGTGATAAGGACTGAGATGGCAATATGTAGGAATGCCCAGAGATACAGTCTAGTGCAATGCTGGGATTCAAATTTTTTTACTACCGGTTCTGTGGGTGTGGCTTGGTGGGCATGGCTTGGTGGGCGTGGCAGGGGAAGGATACAGCAAAATCTCCATTCCCACCCCACTTCAGGGGAAGGATGCTGTAAAATCTCCATTTCCACCCCACTCCAGGGGAAGGATACTTTAAAATCCCCATTTTCACCCCACCCCACCAACCTGCTTTCCAGCTCCATGTGCAGGGCAACAAAAGAAGACCCAGCTGATCAGCTGGGACTTGATCAGCTGGGACTCGGGAGGCAGCGAATAGATGGGGGCAAGGCCATTCAGTGGTAGTATTTGCCGGTTCTCCGAACTACTCAAAATTTCCACTACTGGTTCTCCAGAACCAGTCAGAACTGGCTGAAACCCACCTCTGGTCTAGTGGTGTTTGTGCAACATTTTAAACCAGGTTAACCAAATACAATCCCTGTATTCAAATAAGGTATTATGACCAAACAAATGAATGATACTATCATTTAACATGATGGCCTGGTTCAGTTGCCTGCTACGAAAATGCTCTCAACAATATAGAGCAGTGATGGCTAACCTTTTTGCCATCGGGTGCCAAAAGCGGGGGGAGTACGGTGGGGTCACACGCATATGTGCCCACATCCATAATTCTATGTGCTCCGTCCCCCCGTGCTTCCCCCATTTTTGGCACGTGATGGCACGGTGGGCCCAGTAGGCCCGTTTTTTGCTCTCCCCAGGCTCCAGAGCCTTTCTAGGAGCCTGGGGAGGGCAAAAACGGCCTCCCCCCCAGAGGACTCCAGAGGCCAGAAACAGTGTGTTTTCTGACTTCTGGTGGGCCCGAAAATCCACTGGCTGGCGCACGCATGTGTGCTGGAGCTGAGCTTGCGTGCCCACCGATATGGCTCCGTGTGCCACCTGTGGCACCCGTGCCATAGGTTCGCCATCATGGATATAGAGTAATGAATCAATAAGGCTACAATGAAGGTAAATTGAGTTTGTTGGCTGCAGTTTGGAAATACTTTATTATTGCCTTCTACCAGGATAATTCCTGAGTTTCCCATCTATTCTGGGATTTATTGGTGGCTTCCCATCCAATTATTAATTCCTCAAATCTGCTTAGGTTCCAGATCTCATCAAGTCATCCAGGTGTGGCCATCTTCTGAGTTGAAGATTCCTCAACCCTATTTTAATCTAATTTAGAATATTATACAGCTCTGGCCCATTTCTCTTACAAGATTTTACACACCTTGCTAGACTTGCTGCTATTTTTAGAATAACTTAATGTTATTTTTAATGTTTAATGTTAGTTTTAGAAACTTACAATTAATGCTATTTTTAGAAACATGTATGTATCAGACAAGAGATTGGGAAGATTCTTGAAAAGGCCAAATTTCCTCAGCATTTATTTCCCCCATATATTTAACTTAATTTTTTTTAAAAGTCTTTTTTTAAGTCTTTAAAAAAAAATCACAGCATTGTATCGAGCATTGTACCAAAGGTGAATCAGAAAAGCAGATGCTCAATTAAACATCCACCATCCTTCTGAAATTCAGTCACTTAATTAAGTTGATTTCCCCCTTTTTTTTGTAATATAGATTTTGCTTTACAACAAATCAATGATAATTAGAAATGTCAATTATCAATGACTCTTGGCTACATCTGCCTTTTAACCAGCCAATACTCCTTTCTTTGTTTCAATAGTAAGCCTTTTTCTTTAACTCAGTATGCTGCTCCTTATTCAGTGATTTCCCAGATGCATACGAACAATGCAATCATTTAAGCAAATGAACAGGGTAAAGTATCTTTGATTTCATTGAACTGATATAGAATGTTTTGATTTCCCAAATCAGGAGTTGGGGTTGGAGATTGCCAGGGATTAAGTGTGTAGCTGTAGGATTTTCTGAATACCTATACTTTATACTATGTTATACTTTTTTAAAATATATTCTCTGTTGCTTCAAAATTAAAGCTCGGTAGTGAATATGCATATAAGGCAATTTTAACTGTGGTTTTGAAGGAATATATTTAAGGACATTGACTTGCCTGGCTAACTTAAATCACAGATCCATTTTAAATCAGTATGGTAACAGCAGTTGCCTCTAAGAAAACCTGATTTCTTGTTCTGCTAAATAGATATTTGCACTCAGGCACCCAAAGCGGTAATGGCTAAGGTAAGGAGGAGAGCGGCAATTTGACATTTCAATTTAGCACAGTGTTTCTCATCCTTAGCAACTTTAAGATACAGGAACTTAAACTCCCAGAGTTCCCCAACTAGTGTGTATCTGTTCCATAAATCCTAGATGGAGGTGATAGAGGTTGAGAGTTATCTTTAGTGTTCTGATGTATCTGCTGGGTAGGAATGTGGAAGAGATCTTTTAAGTCTGATTTAGTTATGTATAGAAGCATTACATACTGCAACAAGCCACAGAATACATATATCCCATCACATTATTCCTTTTCAGGATTGTGCAGAGTGCAGAAAGGAATAAGAAATAATAAACCAAATAAATTAAAATCACAAGGAGAAGAATAGGAAATGTAACTCAGTTTATACTAGCAGCATTTTCTACACCTTTCCACATCTTTCCATCCTTGGAAACTATTCTTGCCTCCTTCATGTACATACACTACTACGTGCATTGGTTTTATTCTTTGTCTCTTAACATCTTTCTTTCCAAGAACCTCATCAAATTTATCCAGTCTTATGTTATGTTCCTCAATCTTCCCCTTTCTCTCAACACATTCATTCTTCATATATTTATTTTGCAATTCTTTTTTTGTCTATGACAAACCAGTATTAACAACATTCTTTTGAACTGGCCATTCACTTGTGAATTCAATCCACATTAATTAAGCATCTTTTTTATCTTATCTCTTCTTGTTTTACCATGTACATTCCTTCTTAAGTGCACACTATATTCAATTGTCCCCCCCCCCCCGTTATAACCAAATCTCACTTTCAAATATAGCACAGGTAGTCTTCAAGGCATGTCCATTTCTTCAGAGACTGTTCAAAGTTATGATGGCGTTGAACAAGGGGGATTTACAATTGGTTCTGATTGTTGCAGCATCCCCATGGTTATCTGATTGCAATTTCTAAAATCCCTGCTGGCTTATCACAAGCAATGTCAATGGGGGAAGCCAGCAGGAAGTTGGAAGTTTCAGTCATGTGAGGTCTTTGCTTAATGACCTGTGTGATCCTTGCTGAATCATGGCAACTAGAACTGCTGGAACTGCTACTGTTAAGTGACATAGTCACATGACATAATGTTTTTTAGCTTTGTCACTTAGTGATGACAATTCCAGTCACAGTTGCCATTGTAAGCTGAGGGTTACTTGTATTAACATGGGCATTAAACATTTTCTTATACTATACATGACATCTTTATACATTTTTTTAGTTGCCAAGAAACATTTATTTCTTGCAACAGACCATCCATTACCTTTCTATCAGCAGTTGCCTATTTTAGTTTTCTCATCCATTTCCCCATTTTAGTAAGTATTATCCCAGGTTATACAGATTAATACATCATTTTTGTATAATTTGTGACTGTTGACTCCATTTTTACCATCATACACCTTTGTCTTTGATGCTTCAATTTTAAATCCATGCATAGAATCCTCATTGGATTCTAAGGTTTAACACTCGCTACAAATAATTTGGATTCTCAGCCAACAACACATCCTGTCTTACAAACAAGAGTAGACACATATTCATTTGCCACTCCAATACCACTCCAACATCACTGCAACATCCTTATATGTTTAGCTATATGTACATACTTAACCAGTGTTGACCTATTTGTTAAGCATTCTGTTTATTCTCACTCATTCTTTTCTTCAAGCATATTATGCTCTTATCCAATTCAGCACCCAAACTTCAGCTTCCTATTCAGGTAAGACACTCCACATTTTAACCCTGTTCATTTTATCATATCTTTCTCTAAAGCAATAGATGTACAATAAACTTTCTCACACTCATGCATTTTTAATGAATTGCTGAAAAGCAAAAGTGCACTTCCTATCTAACATATAACTGTACTAGACTTTGCAAATGTTGCCCATTTTTACCTCTTATAACCTTTCAAACAACTTTCCAGGCACCCTCAAGAAATTAACTCTTATAGTTTTTGTTTTTACTCTTTCTACGTTTTCTTTTATATAAAGGAACAACAACACGTTACTTCCAATTGTCAGACACAGGTGACATCCTTGCACATGTTAAACAAGTTATGCACAAACAGATATCCATGTTTTAACATTTTCACAATTATACTATCGATACCTGTAACTTTACTAAATGTTTAACATCCTCAGAGCACTGATGTTTGGTTTTTTTCATTCACTTCTGCACCCTTAACCATTTTTCAACATTGTCACATCATTGATAAACTTGTTTTCATTTATTATTTTTCTTGGACATTGACATTGGCAGCATTTGTTTAAATTCTGTGCTGCATTCATGTTATTTTTCATTCATCATTTTAGATTTTCACCTTTTACTGTAAATTGAAGATGAAAGAAAGCATCCATGGCGGGGTGGGGGGAAGCCCTCCAAATTCAAGAAAATCATGAATGTGATTTGGACAAACCTAAAATTTGGGCAGAGAAGAAGGTGCTGAAAGTAGACTAGAGATTGTCCTATATTCTCATGTCTATGGAGATTCTTAGTCATCCAGGTCATGGTTGTCCCAAAGGTGCTTTTTCAAGAGGCAAATGGACTTTCTGGTTTGTTTGTTTGTTTTGGAAGACATTTCGCTTCTCATCCAAGAAGCTTCTTCAGTTCTGGCAAGTGGTTGAAGATACCCTGGGTTTGAATTTAGCAGGCACCATTGTGTAGCAGCCATTTAAAATCCATTACATGTAATTTACTTGCTGAATTAAGAAATTTGAACAAATATGCCACTCATCTGCACGAGAATGTACTTTGCAATGCTCTAAGCATCCATTCCACATGGAAATAATCACTCTTTCATTGACATTGTCTTCATTCTCATTTGCTTTCACATGAACATTTTTTTATCTTCAACTGCTTGGCATGTAGCATTGAATTCATATGTAATCAGAGGCATATGTAATCCCTCTGAAAAAATAGTGGCACAAAAAGTAGTAAAGGGAAGCAAAGAAAAAGACTGATAAAGATATAAACTTTCACACAATTTTAAGCATTTTTAGGAACAATTTTAATCTTTATCAAAACTTTTAGCTTCTACTCTAAATCAGAAGTAAGGGAATATTTAACACAACTTTGTGAACTAATTTCCTTAGAAGCAAAACAAAGCCAATACATGCCACTCTTTGCTTAGGCCTATCCCAAACCTTAATTTCCAGCACCATTGGAAAACAATAATTCTGGGTTCTGCAATTGTTCCCTCTGAGTTGCTGGACTTGTTTCGTCTGCAAAGCTAAGGCCCTTCTGATGAGCATTTTGCTCTAAGGAAATAAATAACAGCAATCAAGGTAATTAGCTCACTTTAGAGAAGATCTGGTGAAGAAACTAAAACCAGGAAATTAAACTGACAGAAGATGTTGAGAAAACAGTGCATTTGTCATCAAAGCACCACCTGGTACATCTTAGCACCATCTGGTGGATTTTGGAAGTATCTATATATCACAAACTGTGAGCAAGTAAGCAACTCATTGCATCATCCTCCCAAGTTAGCTGAGAAACACTTCGGAATTTTACTGCAGGCAAATGATGTAGTGCTCCTATCACAAACACCAGCTAGATAAAAATGAGCTCATCCATTAATCAGGGGTGTCAAACTGGAGGCCCATGGGCCAGATGTGTCACACACAGGCCACGCCCACTCCAGCTCCACAAAGGGGAAAAACATCGTGAAACATCGCGTAACAGCAATGTATCGTGCCGAGTTTGACACCCATGCACTAAATGTTCTGAGAAATACTTGAGTTCAATTATGCTAAAACCAAGAGCCTCACTTTCCAAGGGTATTCCAGCAACATTCAAAGAATATTCAACTGGATATTCCAGTTATATTTGGTTAAGGGTTTTTTTTAAAGAAAATTGTTTTGAGCTCAGTTGGGATCATGTTCCTTTTTTGCCCTTCTGAAAAAATGTTCAGTCTGAATCCTTAAGGACTACGCTTAAAATAGCCCCACATTTACCTAAAGTATTAAAGAAGGAAATTGGCCTGAGCAATACAGAGATTGAATGATCTGTATTATTGCCCACCAGCTAAAATTATTGCTTTATTTTCCAAAAGGTCTTTATATTTTGGATATGGAAGACAAATACGAATCAATATAGGCAAGATCCTCCTTGCTAAAACTGCAATGCTATGGTTTCTCAAAAGAAGTAATTTCGATGACAACATATGATCAAGGGCTTTGTGCAATCAAGCAACGGGATATAATCAGGAGTGTCAAACTGGTGGCCCATGAGGCGGATGTGTCACATGCAGGCCACGCCCACCCCAGCTCCACGAAGGGGGAAAATGTCACGATACATCATGTGACAGCAATGTGATGCCGTGAGTTTGACACCCATGGGATAGAGTCAGCGGTGAAATGCACTTACTTTCACTACCAGTTCAGGAATGTAAGTGTGCGTGCCTCTTCTGTGCATGCGCAGAGGGTCAAAAATGGGACATAATGACATCCCAGCAGGTGGGTGGAGCCTCCTACTGCCGGCACTACCAGTTCGTGTGAGCCGGATACATCCGGCTGTATTTCACCGCTGGATAGAGTCTTAGAAGATCAAAGGGCTTAATGAGCTTTACCCAGAAATGGAAGCCACCTTTCAGGCTCGTGAGATATTTAAAATGAATAACCATTCCCAAACTCTGAACAGTATTACCATTAGCACTTTACTGCCCTGTCAACAGTTCTTCTCAAGGGCAAATGCAACAATTTCATGAGTTAAAAGTGTGTCCTTGTGGAGAAGAACCCATCGAATCTACTGTATAGCCAAGATTTTTTTTTTATTTTGCAACTTTGATAAGGATGCAAGGTCAATGGCATCACTCCTTATCTGGTTATGTCTCAGACAATTCCAATTTATTTTATGTTCAGCTAACCAGCACAATTCCGTTTCCTTGAATGTGGCTAACATTTGCTATACTCTTGGTCAAATTCAACAGTTTGATGATCTAATTAGAATTGTAGGTTTGTATTTTATTTAACTTGAAGCAGAAATTGATTAATTAGTTTGTTAACTTGTAGAGCTGTGGTTAGTAGACATAATATAAAAACAGAGAGGAGGAGATTTGTTAAAGGCACAGGTTTTCTATTTTTAGTCTAATTTTTATTCTAATTCTGTTTTTATTATATATATCTTAAAGAAATTTAAAGCTAGTTATGTGTTAGGACTTTAATGTTTTAATTCTGGAAGCTGCCCAGACTCATTTGCTATGAGATGGGTGGAAAAATAAAGTAAAATAAAATAAAATAAATAATAAAATAAAATAAAATAAAATAAAATAAATAAAAACAAAAACCTGACTTGGAATCCTAAGGTGTCAGTTCTCCTATTCCTATTAGTATTCTTCTTATCTGGCTTCTTCCATTCAACCAGCCTGATTTCCATTGAGGATCTGTATACTGCACGGACCAGAAAGAGAGCTACACAAAATATTTACAGACCCCTCACATCCTGAACATAAACTGTTTCAACTCCTCCCCTCAGAATTGCATGCCAAAACAACTAGACACAAAGGCAGTTTCTCCCACCCCCCATGCCATCACTCTGCTAAACACCTAATTCCTACAGCACTGTCTTTTGCCTAAGGATGTCTATCACATAGTATGACCGTATTACTATTATCCTTGTCATCTTTCCTCTTACCTTCTACTATTGATCTTACGGTCATCATATCATTTTGTTGTTTGTATGTACCCTGAGAGCTTATGCACTGGAGACAAATTTCTTGTGTGTTCAATCACACTTGGCCAATAAAGAATATTCAAACTTTTGTTTCCATAGAGTGTTATAGGAAATACCATGCCTTGCCTGACTCTGATCTTTATAGGCATAGATGCATTATAGCATTTGCTCTAATGTTTTCCAAGGCCTTCATAGTCGCTCTACCAAGTGCTAGTCTATGGCATATTTCTTGACTGCTTGTTCCTTTAATAGATCTTAAAAGGTAAAAGCAATTCATCTGTTTAATTTTAGCATTTAATGGGCACTTAAGGCAGGCAGCCTGCCTTGGCTTTTCATATTTATTTAAAGTATGAAAAAAATGAATGTTAACACACTTGAGGTCTCAAAGGTAATGTTACAGGAATGCTATTTTTTCTCATTAGAGTGTATCTCAGAAGATGTATTTGTTATTTGGGTGCACTCTTTTCCACAAAATATAATCAAGCTTACTCTGGTTTTCCCCAAACAAACCTTCCCTAAATCTGATTTTAAGTGACCCCTTTGTTTCTTGTGCAAACATAAGTTGAATTTCTCCATTTTTTAAAATTAAGTCTTTTATTAATTATGAATTGCAGGGAAAATAATATGGATCACGGCAGTGGTGGGTTGCCCCCGGTTCGGACTGGTTCGCAAGAACCAGTAGTAAAACCGGCGGATGCCCCAGATGTCATCATCAGCGATTGTGCATGCGCAGAAGCAAGGCACGTGCACGAGCGAAGTGTGATCCCATTGCACGATCCCATTGTGAACCGGTAGTAAAGGTAAGTAGAACCCACCCCTGGATCACAGGCATATGGTATAAATAATAACTGCCTGCAGTTTGAATCCAGCTAACTGTATGGATGAACTGTATGAATCTAGCTAAACTCAGTTGTAAAATATTACGGCAGATTGCAAAGTATATGGTAGAAGAAAAAGGTCAGAGATAGAAAACTACTAAAACCAAGACTTTGTGTCTTGCGGATGTTTTCTAGATCTTTCTTACTGGTCCACCTTATGGAAGAATGGAATCAAGATGCAGTAAGTGTAACACAATGCTTTCAGAAAGTTTTAGAAATGTCTGAAGGAGGATAATCTTGAATTCAAATATTTTCCTTCCAGAAAAGGATAATGGGGGGAAAAAGAAGGAGAAATCCGTTAGCTGCCATTAGACTCAAAATAACTTTCATCTTAGGTTTTAAGGCTGAGATTCTACACATTTGGTGATTATCTATTTTGTAGATGTTTGGAGCAAAAGACTACAGTACAGAAGTGTAATGTACAGAGAAGATTATGCCCCATTCCCTCTCGAAGTAACACTAACAGAGCTGGAAGGGACCTTGGAGGTCATCTAGTCCAATCCCACTGCTCACGCAGGAGACCTATACTAGGGTTTTTAGAAAATGGAATGAAATAAAAGAGGCCGGCTTTTGAAGACATCACTTCCATGGCATTTGTCAGGGTTTTTTTGGAGTCTTAAACAAAGTTGCAAAAGGAAGATGAAGATTCTTGAATCTTTGGCATGCAGACAGTGGAAGAATTACTGATGACAGAGTCAGCCACCTTCCCAAAGATGTGTCTTGCTGGCTTGCTTCTGCATAGCTGCTGTGACAATACTGACTGTAACTAGATAGGTTGCATTATACCAAAACTGACTATGATGGTTCTCTGAGTTCTGGAATGATGGTTTTTCTATTTGTACTTAGAGGCGGTATCAATATATGCATCCTATTGTGTAATAGGATGTTATCAGCTGACACAGTTGAACTCTATGCCCTCAAATGACCCCAGTCAGTGGCTTCATACAGATGTTAATTAAGAGAGGAGAGAGACTCAAGACCCGAAACACTCCACATAATGGGGACCCAGGATTGGACCTCTCCCCTACCCATACCAACTGGTATCGGAAATGGGTTGTGGGAAGAAATATCTATCTGGTTCAGTTCCAAGCTGGGAGAAAGACCCTGGAAACAAGGAGGCTGATTGGAAAGAAGGTTTAATGATGAACCACATGTGTTCTAGGCAGCTGACCACATGGAGTTGAGAGTGGGGAGTTTTATATCTTCTCTTGGGCTTTGCACTTGAGCTTCCTGTTCCTGTGCAAGAACATTTATTCTATTGGCTGTTGTCAGAGTCCCATGGCGTCATGTAGGAGTTATTTAAGAGTCATAGCTGGCTCTATAGGCAAAAGAGGAAATGCAAATGTAGGTGTTTGTCTGAGCTAAGTTTGGTTGAAGTTTGGTGGGGGTGGTGCAACTGAAAAGGTGTTGGGCAATTCCTATTGTGGCTGAGGTCTTATCCTACCTTTCTTCAGAACTTGCTGCAAAATATCCTGTCTTGAATGGATTTCTGGCTGCCTATCAATAGAGCTACATAGATACTTGACTTCTTTCAATACGTTCTTTATTTCTTAAGTGCTGACATCTTTTGTGGGCTATTAAGAATGGTGGGGGCTGCTTTATGTCTCCAAGAGCATGTTTCTCCATTCCTCCTTTAGGGAAATATTCTGCCTTTCTAATATTTCCTAAAATATTTCATTCTTCTAGGAGAGGGGTGGGTGCTAACTTTCTACAGAAGGAAGGAGGAAAACAACTACCAAATAGAGCCTCCCACCACCAATCCTTGGAGCTTTACTGATACAGTATTAGCATTGTATAAACTTCCTTGATTTTTTTATTCATTTTTTAAATCTACAGATCCTAACACCAGTGCAAATTTGGTGTTGGAAATGTTAGGAAGCTCCTTTTTCTCATCATCCAAGCATCCCTTTGAAAAAGTGGCAGTGCTGACCTTTGTAATGAAATGTTCTGCTTCAGTTTTCAAAGATCATTAGCTAAAAATTGCTAATTGGTTAAGGGCAAGCAAGGTGTAACTTGCCGGTCACTTTGACAAGCATCCACAGTCAAGTAGGCAATGTTCTTCAGTAGTACACAAAACAAAATAAGAGAAATGTTTGTTGATTATCATTGTGGTTTGCAAATTATTTATTCAGATAAGTGAGGTATCGGGCTGGGGCAGTGGTGGAATTCAAATGTTTTTACTACCGGTTCTGTGGGCATGGCTTGGTGGGTGTGGTGTGGCTTGGTGGGCGTGGCTTGGTGGGCATGGTAGGCGAAGGATACTGCAAAATCTCCATTCCCACCCCACTCTAGGGGAAGGATACTGCAAAATCCCCATTCCCACCCCACTCCTGGTGGAAGGATATTGCAAAATCTCCATTCCTATCCCACTCTGGGGCCAGCCAGAGGTGATATTTGCCGGTTCTCTGAACTACTCAAAATTTCCATTACCGTTCTCCAGAACCTGTCAGAACCTGCTGAATAGCACCCTTGGATTGGGGGCTCTGATCAAGGTGTTTGAAAACTATTTATTAAAAAAATTGAGCCTCTGCAGCAGTTAAATGGGACCTGATAGTCTTCACATGTTCTGCTTGTGAAATTCCCATTGGCCATCATCAGAATTCAGATACTTGCTATAGCTGGCTCCAAATTTGTGATTCTTCAAAGACGTTAGGATTGGCAGATGAAAGGTGCTGAATGAGTGTCAAATAGGCAACCTGCTATTTCCCGGCATTTCAGATTAGTAATCCCCATAATCCCTAATCAGATTGGCCACTAATCAGAGATGGTTATGGCCGTCACAGTTCCAAACATTTTGAGAGCTCCACATTTCTCCCTTAATCTGATCCAGTTGGCTTTGTCTTAAGCAATTATGACCAATAATTGCATCCTGAGGGCATATGTTTTAAAGCCATCTACCCATTTGAGACTAGCTAATTGCTCTTTATCTTGATGGCAACCAGTGAGAACCATTCGTGTGCCAATATCTTACAATAACCAGTGAAATGACCCTCATTATAAAGAGAAAGATTTAAGCAATCCCGCGGGGAAACGATTTTATAGCCTGTTTAGCATCTCCTATAAAATGCAATTAGAGACACTGAGAACTGAGTCAACCAAGCCCTCCTTGCATATCTTCAGTCCTCATTCTGCACACAATGTTGCCCTGGGTTTTATTTCCCCTGTGATGCTTGGATGCTCTAACATTTATGTGGACTGGCACTTACATTTCTTGATAACCCAGAGGTCAAATACTGCAAATGATCCTTGTCATGGGAAGGAATGTTGGAATTGACTTCTAACCCAGGCTATGTTTTTGCGGAGGAGCTAAAAGCTCAGCTTTTATTTCTCAGACTATTAATCTAGTGTTTTTATGAGTCTAGATAAAATTTTTTTAGTAAGGCAGTATTTGCTGAAGG
Source organism: Ptyas mucosa (assembly GCA_012654045.1). Taxonomy (NCBI): domain Eukaryota; kingdom Metazoa; phylum Chordata; class Lepidosauria; order Squamata; family Colubridae; genus Ptyas; species Ptyas mucosa. Next base: position 116,649 of record WNWU01000056.1, on the reverse strand, counting down.
CTCTGATGCTGGGAATAGCCTTTTTTTCCATGTAGAATTGGAACCCTCACACTGGCTTTAGCAAAGGTTGCAGAAATTTAGCAGCCATAATTGAGGTCCTTTTCGTAAAAATGAGGAAAATGCCTAAAAGGAGGGCAGCCTTTGAAAAGTGATCAGAAGCACCAGCTGGTGCAGGATGGGGAAGCTCATCTCCAGAGCATGTTGGCCGGGACAGAGCTGTCTTTGGCCGGCAACCTAGCATCTGAGCTCAATCCAAGAAGCTGGCATTTGTCTTTCAAATCCTGCTCCACAAAAGACTATCCATACTTTTGGTTGATATGCCAGATGGGTTCAATAACTTGAAATTCAATATTGTTGAACTGAGTGTGACTTTCTTCTAAGTAAACTTAGGATGATGTTAAGAGGTTTTTTTATTAGATAGCACTTAACTCCTTTCCCCTTGGATTAATTTTTCAATTAAGAATCCCTCTTTTTTATTTTATTGTATCAAAACCGTATGTTTATTTGATGCAATACAGGTAGTCCTCGACTTAGAACAGTTCATTTAGTGACCGTTACAATGGCACTGAAAAAAACTCGGCATTTATAACCATTTTTCACACTTACAACCATTGCAGCATCCTCATGGTTAGGAGATCAAAATTTAGATGCTTGTTCGTATTTATGATGGTTGGGTGTCCTGGGAACATGTGGTCATCTTTTGTGACCTTCTGACAAGCAAAGTCAGTGGGGAAGCCAGATTCATTTAACAACAGCATTACTAACTTAATAACTGCCGTGATTTACTAAAACTGTGACAAGAAAGGGGCAAAATTCACTTAACAACTGTTTCATCTAACAACTGAAATTTTGGGCTCAATTGTTGTCGTAAATTGAGGACTACCTGTACGCCTAGCCATATTATAGCTGGGCTGCAAACAATAAGATTACCACTAGATGGAAATTACTGTCCTCCTTATTGCCATCTCGTGGTCATCAAAATATTTGATATACATTCTGTTCATCTGTGGTCTTCTTTGACACAGGAAAGTGCCCAATAGAAAGCCAGTACTTCATGCTACATTCTTATTAAATATGCATCATTCAATATCTGGTCAAGATATGGCATAAAGTGCTCATAAAATGCAGTGGATTATATCTGGTGCAAAAGAGAGGAACAAGTGACTAAGTGCCTGACTAGGTGGCTCAGTGGCTAAGACACTGAGCTTGTCGATCAGAAAGGTTGGCGGTTCAAATCCCTAGTACAGATCTCCAGCATGAGCAGGGGGTTGGCCTAGATGACCTCCAATGTCCCTTCCAACTCTGTTACTGTTATAAGTGGATCTTCAGTGCCCTAGATTTCAATTCCCATCAGTCTGAGGCAAAACTGCTAATGGTGAGAGATGATGGGAACATCCAGAGGTGTCTGGAGTGTCATAGGTTCCACCCCAGGTTTAGAATACAGATTTGGGGAGAAACATTTACTCAGAGATGCTATTGAGATGCTATTGTCCAAGCCTACCTTTGGCAGGAGCTTTTCAGGTGATCCTATTTCATAAGAATAGAGCTTCTTGTCTTCATACAATCTCTGTACAAGATGCCAAGAGAAGGAAAACAAGCCAACCAGGGTTTCTGGAATTCTTCTGAACCTCTTTCCCAGCTGTGGTAAAAGGGTTTTTTTCCCCCTGCGATATAAAGAAACACATGGCATCTCTGTGCCTGTGTTTCTTCTCTTCCTTTGTGTCTCATCCAGCTGTGCATATTGTGCAAAGGGAAGGCAACATAGACCCTGCTTCAATGGACTGGGACAACTGACCATGGCCAACTCGCCACGGACAACTTGCCATGGAATGACTCGCCACAGGACAATTCAAGAAATACAAAAGTTAAAGCGAGTTAAATTAAGTTCAATGGAACTATAGCCAATAATAATAAAATAAAATGAATCCGAAAAATACAAGAGTTACAATAATTGAAACTGACCACATTTTCGTACTGCGATGAAACCATTAATGCAGCGTTGAATTGTCCCGCATTGAGTTGTCCTGTGGCGAGTCGGACGTGCTGAGTTTGCTGTGGCATGTTGGCCATGATGTGTTGTTCTTAGACCTCAGAGTCATAGGATTGGGACGAAGGAAGGTTTGGAGTTCAGAATGGAGCAGTCAAAAACATTCTGAGCTCCTGTTTAGCTACCTTTCCCGTAGGGATAAATGGGGAAATTTGGGGGTTTCTTTCTCAGCAATCCTCCATTTGATTTGTTCATTTTTTTTTACTTTGATTAGGGGGATTACTATTTTTCCAACACCAAATTTGTTCCCACTCTGTTCCCATTCTTCAAAGAGTGGTCTTGTTGATGATCAATTAAACTTCCAATCCTCTTTATATGATTTCTTTCTAATTTTAGGGGGGGGGGGTTGGGAAGAATACTAAATGTTACATTTCATTCTCTATTCAGACACTTCTTTCCTCCTGTTGCCTAAAAGTTGATATAACCTATCCTTGATCATATGTATCCAGAGCATCATAGTGTTTTCCTATGCATGATTGCATGTACTTAGCTTGATACAATAAATTCACTAACCTTTGAGGGTGGAGAAATGTGGGTGGGAATAGGAAAAAAAGCAATAAACATATACATCATTCAGCAAAAGAATGAAAGGTTTTCATCCTTGTGAACAAGTGGACAAGAGGCAAAGTGGTTGTTGAGACTTCAGGAAACAGAATGGTGTGTCTCTGTCATCCTTAGGCTTATGCTATTGACATAAGTCTGTGTGCCAGATTTCACCCATCTTACATGTGTGTGAAAGGAACAGAATTCAGGAAGAGAGTATCATATATGCTGTAAATACTCTTTGTCTTCTTAATGCAGGGGTCGGCAACCTTAAACCCTCAAAGAGCCACAAAGGTTCTAACCGGAAGCCACCTGTTCAATTCTGGAGTTGACCGAAAGTCTGGTTCTCCCACCATAGAGTCTCCTCCTAGTGCGGTGTCCTTTTTCCTCTACCTGTCCTAACCAAAAGCCCTATTAATTGTGGAGTCAACCGGAAAACCCACCTCTTGCCATACAGTCTCCTCCTGGCATGCCATGCTCCCCCCACCCCCACCAACTGGAAGCTCCTCTCAAAATTGTGGCACCAACCAGCGACAGGGAGCCACAGCAGCAGGATGAAAGAGCTACATGCAGCTCCAGAGCCACAGGTTGCTGACCCCTACCTTCATGGTAGGAAGGATCCTCAATGGGTAATCAGTATTGCATTTTTTTCAACTCTTTGCTTTAAGATGTCTTTAGGATTATATTATATCATCAATAATGAACTAGAGAATACTGGTTCCTTGGAAGACGGTTAGCCGTGTCCCTGTAAACTCATCTTAAATCCTACTTTTGAACAGAAAACTACAAAAAAAAAGGTGACAATTTAATTGCCATCTTCTGCTAAAAAGCAGCACAGCCACATGAAAGGAAAAATTCTGCCCATAATGAATGCATTTTAATGTCAAAGAGCTTCAGAAAAAGAGTGAAAGTGCATTTATTTTAACCTAGTCATTTGTGCCCCAGCAAAAAAAGAGTACAAAATGTTATTGATGTGCTGCGGTTGATGAAAATATTTTTCTTTCCGGACAAACTGAGGCCAAAAGCACATGGAAAGACTTGGTCCTCGCATAGATATAATATTTTGCTTGTAATATTAGCAGATATATTCACCTGAACAGAGATAGGCAGTTTCTGCATGCATACATATATTTACATATAATATTAGCCATTAATCAAACAATTACCTTTGAACTTAAGTTGAGATACAGACATAGTACTGCAGACATATTTATTTAATTTTCCATTTGCGATAATTGTAAAGGAAAAATATCATAAAACATGTACAGGACATAGACAGTAGGAAGAGCGGGACAAAAATGTTATGGATAGACTTTACCCATTCCTGAGAAGAGAGGCAAAAGAAAAAGAAGCAACCAGAAAGCACTTAAAAAAAAAATCCAGATAGAAAGTTGTCTCTTTGGGTTTGATTGGATTAAGTCTCTACTACTCCCTATTCCAACCCGATTTCATCAAGACTGGTTTAAGATTGGCTTAAATTGATGAGCTACAATTGCAATAATCCCAGCCATTATTGCTTTTAGACATGCAACTCAGATAAATCTGGATAACCCCAGATTGGAGAAACATGATCTATAGATTTCAGCTGATAAATGTCAGATCTATTTTGGGACAGCACAGATGTCTGCTTTACATTTACCTACATCTGCACTCAAACATCTGCACTCAGGACATTCTGCTTTTGCAGATTTTGAAAAGGAGATTCTTTTTAATGTATCACTCATTTTGGAGGAGTAAACAATCTGTTGTCCTTTCATTTGGTTGTCCCACCTGTTCTGGAGAAGTGAATTTTAATTGATCTTCTCCTCCATCTTGAGATGGGACTGTGCTAGACATTGGCTGGGGTTCAGGCAGCATGATAGGTTTTCCAGCATGCATTGAATTCTCTGAATAAAAGACATCAGAAGGTTGATCCACTAATGGGTCTCCAGTACTAGATATATGCTCTTTTAACCAACTTCCAAAGCATGGTGTCCACCCAAACCCTTGGGTTGCATGGTGTTCCTTCCTATCAGTTTCACTAACAGCTTCATTTCTTATGCCTTGTGGTTGTGGAAACCTTAAAGCTGCCCTTTCAAACTCTCTCTTGGGCTGATTTACCTCCACAATATGAGCAAGAACAGTATGTCCATCCCCTCTGATACTATTTTTAGAGCAAAGTAGACCCTTGGAAGGAAATAATCCAGTTTCATAGATGGTATCACTTGTTAGGCCTAATAGAGAATTGGAGCATGGAGGGCTCATCTCTAGATCTGCTACTTCTTCCCCAAAGTCACCTGGATATTCTCTGTGATTAGACTTCAAAGAATTGTTCCAATGATTAGAGTGGATGCCAGCTAGGTATGCAGGACGCCTGGCATACAAGGCATGGCTGCCTTCTGGATAAGTTGGACTATTTTTTTGTTCCCATGAAACCAGCTTGAATTGAGGTGCAATTCTCAAAGGTGCCAGAATATTTTCATTTGCCCCTGGGGACTCACCTGCACAGCAAAAATAGTTGATAGTAGGTTGGGAGGTGAGGGCTTCATGTTCCCTTGGATATACCCCTGTATTAGGATAATTTCTCCTTCCAGGAGCATTATTACTTGAAAAGGGAGCACTGGTATGTATGGCCTTCCATGTATCTTCAGTATATGTTGGGTTTCTTCTGATGTTTGAGGAGTGCGTATTAAAGTAGGGTGACGTTTCTTTGGGAGCAGATGGGTCAGCCACTTTGGGGGCCCATGTATCTCTTTCATCATAAGGTGATCTTCCTTGGAAAAGATTACTAGTTTGTGGTGGAGGGTATGGCCCAGGGTATCGTGGATTCCTCTCTGTGTGTCCATGTGTGTGGCTCATATGATATGGAACATTTTCATAATGTTCTGAACCATGAACTGGAGAATGTTCTGGAATCCGTCTGTTAATTTCCTCATATGGCAAATTGCCTCTGTCATTGGCTGGTTGTTCTGTATAATATTTGGGATTTATTTGGTGCTCACTTGGATTATAGGAAGGATTTTGGTATTGTATGTCAGGACCAACCAAATGTTTTTCACGGGGCCATATATTTTGCCTGGAATATAATTCATTATCCTGCTGAATGCTTCCATGATATTCGCTCCTGTGCATTTGATATGAAGGCGAAAGGGGCGAATAAGATGGCCTTTCTCTTTGCCCTGGAGGCTCTATTGTAGGCAAGTTCTCTTCGTCCTCCCAAAATCTGGGATGAAAGGAAGGAGCTTGCTGCCTGTAAGAATTCTTTTCGGAATAAGTAGCATGTCCCCTCTGATGAAAAGAATCTGGAGAGTATACTGAGTTATATCCTGGAGGAGCCCCTTTAACTACCTCTAAATCTTTCTGGTTCCACATTTGGTTTTGTAAAGATGGAAATTGTTCTCTCTGATGATTGGGATGAATAAAGGGCTGTTCGTTCCAATCATTCTTATGGGCTTCTTTTTCAAATGGAGTTCTCCTTGTATCCGAAAATATGTCTTGATGGGATTGACCGTTTGACTGTTGTTTTCTAGAAGGATGATACCTATCTGTGTTTTCTTCCACTTTGTTCAGAGAATGGCCTTCTGGTGGAGAACTAGGTTGTTTATTACCTCCATATGCTGGATTCCTATTCCACTGGGATCCTGGATCAGAGCTAGGATGAGCTCTCCAGCTTGATGGATTATTTTCAGGATAATGGAATTTCTCTTGCTGCCCATATGAGTTTGGCCTATTTTTTGCTGGTGGGTGATTTAATTCCCTGTTAATTCTCTGCAGATTAGCTCTGTGAACTGAATTGTCTCTATAAATCCAAGGCTCTTCTGGATTTTCAGCTTGCATCGATGGATTTCCTCTAGAAACTAAAGTGTTATGTCTTGAATTACCCATATCTGGGTTGGGTTTATAAATATATGAACCACGTCCCCTGGATTGTTGACTACCTGAAAAAAAGTTGTGAAAAACATTGGTATTTGTAGACTTAGGTCTATAGTTTGATTGATCAAAGCCATTCTGGGATGCTTCATTTTGTCCTGACATATGACCGGTAGGAGAAGGTGTTGGGATTCCGTTTCTGCTAACAATTGTTTTTGAAAGACCTGGAAAGTTGGCCTCGTTATTTGTCGTGCTGAGTCCTGAAAGAGTAGCATTCCCTCCATTGCTGGCTGAAATGGTTGAATTTGTGTCTGACACTGTTGAGTTTGTTGTAGGATCTGATGCTGGATTCTCTTTAGGGGGTTCTTTTTCTTTGGGTTTCTCAAAGTCTTGTTCAAACATCTCCTCAGAATAATAAGGAGGCCGATTTCCTAACCCATGGTAGCCATATCCAAAATAGGGAGTCTAAAAATGCAAAGGAGAAAATGAAACTGTATAAAATAATCATAACTTAATCAGGTGTTTCTGTTTGTCCTAAAAAGCCAATGATTCTAAAGAGATCTTAACTCCAGGGTATAATTATGATAAAATAAATATGATTCCATGTGCAGTAAACGTAAGCCTTAGAACCGTGATGGTGAACCTATGGCATGCAGTTCAGCTATGCTGCACACGTGTCTCCTGCCAGTAACTTGGTCTTCAGGTCTGTGCCATGCATGTGCGGGAGGTAGGGTGCTTGTGAGGGCATGTGCACATGTGTGGGGGCATGGGGTGCATGCGGGGAGGTTGCACGCATGTGTGGGGGCATGGGGCATGCACGAGGGTTGCTTGTGCATGTGCAGGGGGCACATGTGGAGAGGCCATGCACGCATGCATGGGGGTGGGCTGTGTGCAGGGGGCAGTGCATGCATGCATGGGGGCCAGGACACATGCACAGGGGCCGCACACACATTGCATTCGGGGGGTGCACGCATGCGCATTCGCAAACACTTTGGGCACTCAATCCGAAAAGGTTAGACATCACTGCCTTAGAACATTAAATATGGTGATGTGTGCAACTCTGGCATAATCAAGGTCTCTTTGAAAATCATGGTAGCTCTGCTCAAGCTATGCCCCAATTTTTCTTTACTTGTAGCTCATATATAAATTAGTGGATTTCATTGTTATATTTACCCCTTCTTCATTGCTGACAGGTGGCTGTCCAAATGGCATATGCTAAGGAAATTAATAAATAAGTCAGGAAGGATTGGGGAAATACAGGATGGAAGGCTTAAATAGCTATGGAATAATAATTCAATGTTTATCAGTCAAGTATAGTTATTTAAGACAATTTTGTCTCTAAAAACAGAGCATTGACAATCATAGTATTAATGAAAGATTTACCTGATAGGTTAAGAGAAATCTGATTGACTAACTGACTGACTCTTTCTAATAGTAGTGATATACAAGTAAGCTATTTATTTCTTCTAACAGATCATATTGATTAGCTTGCCAGTGAAATATTAGAAGGAGTTGTAGGGACCACATATTTTATCTGAGTGGGATCTCATATAATCTCGGGACTGTTCACTCCTGTTCATGATTTTGGCTTTATTATTTTGGGAGTAAAAATATCTGGTTGCCCAGACCAACTTAACTGAAAATCTGAGCTACAACTGGCGTGGTACCTTAATTACTCTGATTAGAGCAGTATTGACATTGTGAGGTGAGGCTATACAATTATTGTAGGCAGGCAACAGGGGAAAAAATAAACATTTAAAATACTTCCAAGTCCACCTCTATTATAATTGGCAACAATTAGACACCAAATTGTTATTTGCCACTTAATTTTAGTAGGAAACAAACCCACTGCATTTTAGTGGCATGACAAAAAGGGAATTGTTGACGAATTGGTTTGGTTGTTAAAAGAATTGGTTTAATCCTTTATCACAAAACAAATCTTAAAACAGAATATCTTTCTCCCTGATATGATCCATACTGTTGTGGTTGGAAGCCTCTTGGACCAAAAATCTAGAGTAAAAACAATGGCTTGAAGTTGTCATGATAATTAAATGGTAACCATGTTTCATTGATATCTTGCCTTAAGGCAGGGATCTCCAAACTTGGCAACTTTAAGACTTGTTGGCTTGAATTCCCAGAATTCCACAACCAGCCAATTTTGGAGACCCCTGGCTTAAGGTGATGTCTCCAGGATTACTTCATCAATAAATAGACAGAGCATACTGGTTCCTTGAAAGATGGTTATCTGTGCTCTTTTAAATCATCAATGGATAATCAGTGTTGCATTTTTTTCCAGTTGTTTGCATGTACACTTTGCTTTAAAGAGATGTCTCTAGGATTGTATTATATCATAAATAAAGAAATAAATCCATTGGTCCTTGGACGATGGTTAGCTGTGCTTCTGTAAACTCATCTTAAATCCTGCTGGTTTTGAACACAAAACACAAAAATATATATGACAATTTAATTGTTATCTTCTGCTAAAAAGCATTAGAGGCAAATGAAAGGAAAAATTTCATCCATGTCAAATGTATTTTAATGTCAAAGAGCTCCACAAAAGGTGCACACAGGGTTTATCTCCTTCTTTGTATCTTCACAGCAATCTTGTGAGGCAGGTGCAATTGAAAAACGATGGCTACAACTCAGCCAGTGAGCTTCATGGCTAAAGGAGAATAGAGTCCAATGATTATTCGATTCATAACTGTAACTCATTGGACACTTTCCAAATATGTGATCTTTAATTCCCAGAATACTCTCCTAGATAAGTATTCTGGACTTGAAATCCATACATCTGAAGTCTTCAGCTTGACGAAGGCCACAGTAATGATTAGCGTTTTGTAAGAATTATGCTGGATTTAGTTGTATTTTTGCAGCAGAATTCATGAGCACGTCATAATAGATAATATTTCCAGAACAGGCTTTGTCTCATGGGTTTGAATGCAGGAAGCATTTTTCCACTAAGGCAATATGTACCACTCATGGACTTTTATATCACCATCTCTATCTCTACCCCTGTCTCCCCAAGGTATTTTTTTTAATAGACCAAAAACAATAAACTATAAAACTACTGTATAATCAACCAGCTTCAGATTTCTTACATTAAGAATAATTGACTCACCTGTGGAAAATGCCAAGGTGGTTGCGAATATGGAGGAAAGCCCTGGAAAAGAAAAGGAACCAGTTATGTATTTACAATATAAAAACAATTGCAGTGTCACTATGCAATGAGTGCAGCATAGTAATCTTTTGAGGCAGCCTTGGGTTACTGAAAGGACTACAAAATATTTCTGTTCTGGTAGCTTAATTCTAAATAATATCGGCAGTGGGGGGAAAAATTACTTCTTTCAATAGATGCACCCAAACCATCTAATATTTGCTTCTGGGCAATAGGTGCCATTTAAGCTGATGGAATTTTGCTCCTGAAAAGACAACAAAGGATTGCAGTGTGTGTGATTTACAATATGAGGACTTGGAGCTGAACACATGAATGGTATAGTAGTGACACTATTAGGTTATAACCTGAAAATCCAAATGGAATTAGATCCTAGGTAATGGTGATTTTTATTAAGTGAACAAGCCTTGGTAAAGACCACACTTGGAATATTGCATCTAGTTCTGGTCACCACGGTATAAAAAATATATTGAGAATCTACAGAAAAAAGCAACAAGGAGGAACAAGGAACTGGAAGCTAAAACATATGAAGAACGGTTGCAGGAATTGGGTATGTCTAGTCTAGTGAAAAGAAGGACTAAGGGTGACCTGATAGCAGTGTTCCAATATTTGAGGGGCTGCCACAAAGAAGAGGAGGTCATCCTATTTTCCAAGGCACCCGAAGGCAAGACAAGAAGCAATGGTTGGAAATTAACCAAGGAGAGAATCCACCTATAACTAAGGAGAAATTTCCTCACAATGAAAACAATAAACCAGTGGAATGACTTGCCTTCAGTAGTTCTGGGTGCTCCATCACTAGAGGCTTTTAAAAAGAGCCTGGACAGCCATGTGTCTGAAATGGTACAGGGTCTCCTGCTTGAGCAGGCATTTGGACTAAAAGACCTTCAAGGTCCCTTCCAACTCTGCTATTCTGTTATGTCTGTGCAACCTTCCTTTCAATGCACGTTATTTTATTTTTATGCAAATACTACATGTACATATTCCAATGCAGTCTCCCAGAAAACTAATTAAATAACACAGTAAATGTTTAGAAAATAAACAGTGCAAGTCAGCTCTAAGATTGAAATAAATTCCCAGAGTGGTACCTGTATTAATCCAACACAATGCCTTGCATAGAGCAGCTTAGTGATGTTTTACAAATGTGTGTTTGATTTTTGATCATAAATAAATGTCACATGTATTATGTTAGTCAAGTGCAGCTAAGCCAACCATGAGATTTGTTGCCTCTTACAGACTAATAAATTTATTTGACATAAGCTTTTGTGGAGTCCATTTGAGTAGATACATGCAGTATTCTCTTGAGTAAATATTATAGTTTCAGAAACATCTGAGAAAAGCTCTTATCACACTATGTGTTTGTGTTTGTGTATTACATGGTACACAGAAATACGTTGATTATGTTTTGGTCAGTATCAGCTGGGTTTGTAGAACATAAACGTAGTTGACAAACCATGGCTGAAAATTTAGCAAACTAAATTAAGCCAAAATCAAATAACCTGAAGCAACTGTGAACCAACTTACTCAACTAATGAACAGAGTAAATATTTTGTCCTCTCCTAATCTCTTCCTTCAAATCCTCTACCTCAGCTTGGAATGTTTATTTCTAAAAGAATAATCTTTTTTTTAAAAAAATTGATTTATATGCCGCCCTTCTCCGGAGACTCAGGATGGCTTACAATGCGCTAAGCAATAGCCTTCATACTTTTGTATATTTATACAAAGTCAGCTTATTGCCCCCACAAACTGGGTCCTCAATTTACCTACCTTAGAAAGGATGGAAGGCTGAGTCAACCTTGAACCTGGTGAGATTCGAACCTGCAATAATTGCAGGCAGCTGGTGTTAATAACAGGGTGCTTTAGACCACTGTACTACCAAGGCTCTATTTATTTTTTTATTTTATTTTATATTATTTTATTTGATGACGTCAGGATCCTACAATTAGCAATAACACTTAGACTTATATACTGCTCTATAGTGCTTCACCGCCCTCTCTATGTTGTTTACAGAGTCAGTGTATTGCTGGGTCCTCATTTTATTGACCTCCGAAGGATGGAAGGCTGAATCAACCCTGAGCTGATGAGAAATGAATTCCTGGCAGTGGAATGCAGATTTAACCTGCAATACTGCATTCTAACCACTGCACCACCAAGGATCTTATCATAATCTCAAACCTACTCGTTTACCTGGGGCTGTTGCTGTTTTCCCTCCTTAGGATGCTGAAATGGCACTTGTGGGTACATCTGAGATGGGTTGGTCTTTTGTGGCTGTTTTGGCAGAGGTTGTGGCTGCTGATATCTTGGTTGCTGTGGTGGTAACTGTGGCCTTTGGTTGGGCTTCTTAGTTTCTGGAATTTGTTGTGGCTTCTGTTGGGGAAGCCTAGAAGCTTGATGTACTGGTGAGGCTGATTGTGGCCAGAGGAAAAATCTCTGCAGTGGCAATACAGGCCACTGGGGGAACATCTGTGGGTAATTTGAATGGTAGCCATAAAAGGAACCAGCAATCTGAAATAAAAGTTTTTTTAAAAAAATTAGTGTAGAGTTTCAGCACACGGGAATCAAATGTTTAATGTTGTACCTTGTTGCTCTTCCATTGTATTTGGTTTTTGCAACACTAAGAGGTTTTAGATACACTTATATATTTTGCATAGCAAAAACGTACAGAGATTTAGGGCTCCTACATAGCAGCTTCTATGATCCAGCAGTGTGCTGCAGTTGTCAAAATAGCCAAAGGCTGCATTAATAGCGGGATAGAATCAAGATCACATGAAGTACTAATACCAATTTATGATGCCTCAGTAAGACCATACATGGAATATTGCATCCAGTTTTGGTCACCACAATGTAAAAAAAGATTAGAGATTCTGGAAAGAATATAGAAAAGAGCACAAAGATGGTTAGGGTACTGGAGGATAAAATATAGAGAACGATTGTAGTAATTGGGTATGTCTTTCTTAATGAAAAGAAAGTGATGTGATAGCAATGTTCCAATATCTGAGGGGCTGCCATAAAAAAGAGGGCGTCAACCTATTTTCCAAGGCACCTGAAGGCAGGACAATAAGCAATGGATGGAAACTAATCAAGGAGAGAACCAACCTAGAACTAAGGAGAAATTTCCTAACAGTTAGAACAATTAATCAATGGAATGACTTGCCTCCAGAGGTTGTGGGTGCTCCAACACTGGAGGTTTTTAAGAAGACATTGGACCACAATTTGTTGAGATGATATAGGATCTCCTACTTGAGCAGGGGTTTGGACTAGAAGACCTCCAAGGTCCTTTCCAACTCTGTATATTCTATTATTCTGACTGGTTTGATCCACTTTGGAGTTGTTTCTCAACTTCTACTCATGTGTGATACAGACTGGTTTTTGGACCCTCTTGAATATCAGTTTCCTCTTATTTTGGCTGTGTCTACTCCACTGTTTCAATAACATATAAACATGGCTGAAACTATTGAGTAAAGTGCTGGTTACAAAGATATCAGCATATGATGCTGTCACCATTACAATTTGCGATGAATTGTGGAAGAGGAAAGGTGGCTTTACCTCTCTTAGTAACCCTTAGGTTTCATGGAATATAAAGAGGAGTTGCAGTTGATTTGTTTTCTTTATGGATGAAGTGGGGATAAGGAAATTTCTGTTGTCACAGGAGCCATGCCAGCTTTAGGAGACAGAGCGGTGGCTGAATGCCATTTTTATTTCTTCTCATTGTTTAGCTGGAGGCAGCATTGATGGGCTCATAGTAAGCAAGTTCTCAGCATTTAAAGGTCAACATAACTGAATATGATCAGAGAACAGTTTTGATATGCCGTGGAGGGTTTAGGGACAAAAATATGGGTAAATCATCTGTAAATGTACTCTTTAACAATAACTATCCAAAAACTTAGATAGTATCACAAGATTCTTCTATGCAAAGGCTTCATGAATACACAAAGTGAGAATACTTGAATTAAATCTTAAACACGCTTTCTAAAATAATTTTAGAAAATGATGCCATCAACATTGGGTTTTTTTAAAAAAAATAATGCTTAATCCAATTTCTAAGCCACCTAACTTAGAAAATCCTAGATGACTAGCAAATAAAAGAAAATTAGAAATTAATTGCATTTCTAAGCTACTTGAAAACCCTTGCGAGTTTTCAAGTAGCTAGCCAGTAAAAGAAAGAAAACAAGCATAAAAAAAGAGAACATGGCTGATCAATTCCATGGAAATAACATCACTGATTAGTATTTCTACTGTATGAAATTTTCAGTAGACATTGCAACATTTAGACAGGTGTAGGGGGATACAATTATAAAAGCACTACATTGCCTGGAAGAAATCTAACATTTTCCCGAGGTAGAAGACACTGACAACTCACAATGCAAAATATGAGTTCTGTTTAGAAGGGAAGCATATTTTTGGAAGAGATGGGTTGTACGGAAGCCCACATGACGTAGTATGAAATTTTAATGGGTATTTTCAGTAAGAACTCTAAGTAGGGTCTTCCTGATAATGTTAACATGCAAAGATATAAGAACATCTGCAAAATTTTAACATGAATTAACCTGCAATTAGCAAGGTGATAACACTTGTTGTACTGAATCTACTTCCAACTGATAGGTATTTTCTAAGTTTTAAGACCAGGCACTTCCCAAGAGGCCTTTCAACTTTGCAATGTCATTGGGTTATCATTCAATAATCTAGACCAGGAGAAGAATTTTGATTGAAGCCTTCATGTTTGGATTATTTACAGTAATAAACATGTTACCAGATTAGAACCAGAATTAGGGCAGTGGAGACAGGTAATATCTAAGTGATTAGATGTATATTTTATTCAGCAGCAAGTGAGTGCTGGATACAGTGACATTACTGGAGGATATTTAACCTGCATTTTTTCTAGAAGTTTCAACTTATGTTTAGATTTCTTTGTTTAGAGTTTTGTCTTCACATTTTGCTGCCCATAGTGCAAAAATGCCTTTCTGTTTGAAGACACAGCCTCCCGATGCACAACATTCACTGTTTCATTTGCAGCACCTGATTTCGGCTTATCTTGAAAATCTAATTAGGATCACAGTTGGTTAGTAGAATTTATGCAATTTAAGTCAAAAAACATTTTCTGGAACATTTCTTTAATAAGGTTCGGTAGGTGTTGGTTATTCCTGTCCTTTCTGATGTATCTTCTGAATTAAATCCTAAGCATCGCACAGCCCTTTTGATTAGTACCTGGATGGGAGACGAAGAAACTTCAAGGTTGTATGTGGGCAGAAAGGTTGATATGGAAGGCAATGGCAAATCACTTTCACATTATTGCAATGAAAACTACAGGGGCATGACCAACTAAGGTTGGCTCAAAGGAGAATTTACGCTAGTACAAGTAGAATGTTATGTCAGATCATATTTCTATGTCTGTCATGCTTCAAAAAAGCTGCTTTATAATCTGGCCTTTATTATACTCCTTTTAAAGCTGAAATGTTGTTTTCAACTGCTTTTGTTTATGACCCTTGCCTCAGAGGATACTAAGAACTGGCATATCCTAGTATAAAATAAAGTTAAAAGTAAATAAAATCTGATGAGACCAATATCATCTCTTTCCAACCTTCATATTGAGTGAGCTGGAAGCCTCTTAGCAATGATAGATTTCTCTCCAATTCTTACAGTAACTTTTCAAAAGTAATACATTTACATTTAAATTTCAAGATTCATTTTCATTTACTGTACATTTCATTGCGTGTAATAGTACTATTTTTCCAAGAAGAAGAAAAAAGACTTACTTGTGGTGAATTTATATAGCCATATGGACCAAACTGCATCATCTGTAAACAAATACATTTATTATCTTGTGTCTTCTGGGTAAATAATAAAATTGTTCATTAGGCTGAACTACTGATGGATGTAATAGATGGGAATGGAAACCCTCAGGAGTATATCTTCAAGTCTCAGAGAAAAGGTGTAAAGGAAATGCAAAAATCAAAACAATAACAGGTGTGATTACAACAAGTTTCATTTATTTTTTACTGTAATTCATATATGAGTCCTTTAACAAATATTGATTTGATTGTATTACCAGCATCTTAGCAGTAACAATAGCATTTAGACTTATATACCACTTCACAGTGCTTTTCAGCCCTCTCAAAGTAGTTTGCAGAGTCAGCATAATGCCCCCAACAGTCTGGATCATCATTTCACTGACCTCAGAAGGATGGAAGGCTGAGTCAACCTTGAGCCAATCAGGATCGAACTGCTGGCAGTTGGCAGAATTAGCCTGCAATAACTGCATTTTAACCACCATGCATTTTATTAAAGCATGGCTAGTTGAGGAATTCTGAAAGTTGAAGTCCACCCATCTTAAAGTTTGCAATTTTGAAAAACACTTCTAGACCATCACTCTCAATGCTGGAAATAAAATTGACCAGTGATCATTCAAGCCTGCAACTCCTACACTATTTCAGAATAATTCAGTTGGCCCAATGTTAAAGAAATCAGAAGTAATCCCAATTCTTCCAGATTTTTCCTCTTAAAGGAAAAGGGTGCTTTCAAAATATATCAAAGTTTTATTTTTACTTTTACTTTTAGGTATTTAAAAAGATGAGTTTATTTATCCTCAGCTACATTATTCATACATCTAAATGGGCTTTGTTTTCTAAGAATTTCCTCTCCATAATTTTATCTGTGCTACATATTGACCCCTGGTCTTCTGAAGGCAAACTATGTATTTCACCTTTGTCCCCTAACAGTGTCTTCCTCTCTGAGTTTGCATACTTTATGATCTTCAAAGTAGATAGTGACTCTGAGCATCCACAGATGGATTAAGTGATGGGAAAAAAGTTAACCTGTGGGATTAGGGGTCATTTTTGCTTGAATTAATATATCTAAGGCCTCCTTTCCAGGAAAAAAAGTTGAAAATGTACTTACTTCTTCACTTTTGCTTCCATATCCTGCCTTGCGTGGTTTGCGCAGCTAGAGAGAAGAAAGAAATAGATATATGACTGAGTTATGACAAGGAGAGAATTAAAAATGAAATGCAATGAAGTGTCTGGTTCTGAAATACTCACCGGACCAGCATAAGACATGCCTACAAGGCATAGATATAGGAGGATTAACTTCATCCTTCAACTTCGCCACTAAGTAGAGATAAACACAATGAACAGTTCATTACACATTTACACATAGTGGTTTTAGAGATCAAATCGGAAGAGTATCTTCACATATTTCTCAAGTTATCATGAGAGATGGCAATGTGCTTGAAATGATTACTGGGGGAAAAAAAAGTTAATTCTTCTCACCAGTGCAAAGCAACCATGTCTTTAAATAAGCTATGTCTTTAAATAAGCTATGTATTTATTTGTGAAAAAACTAAATTTACCACAGTAAGAAAACCCCGAAGTTTTCTATGCAGTGATTTCTGCTGACACAAACGCTTGAAATGTAACCTAACAGACAAAGGTGTTAACTTGGGGGTATCTTATACCATTTTTGGCTGTTTCTTAGATCAACTTCAAAACCTTCAAAATTATTGATTGTTCAGTAGTCCCAGAGCCTTTCCTTCACTTTCCAGATGTTTGCATGCACTGATGCATTCATCCCCATCCCTTTCCCATATTTATCTCTTTGACACAAAAACAGACCCTTTCTTCTTCTTCTTCTTTTTTTCTCTTTTCCCCTGATTGTATCATTGTTCCTGTGATATAACAATGTCAAAGATATAGGGCACAGGTTGTTCTTTTCTTCCTATTTTCCATGGTAGGTCAACAGAAACTTTGTAGCAAGGAAGAACTAATATTTCATTTCCATAGAAGCAAAGTACAGTGTTCCTAGAATGCACAGAAGTCTTCAGTTAAAGACTTTTACAGGAAGAGAAGGGAAGCTATGTAGTGCTATGGTTAGGGGGGGTTGAGAAAGCAAGAAAGCATACATCATCCAGACTGGATAGAAACAAAAAAGTAGGAGATGTAAGGATTAAATGGAGAATGAATGTCTATGGTTGTGGATCAGTGGTGGGTTGCCCCTGGTTCAGACCGGTTCGCAAGAACCAGTAGTAAAACCGGTGGGAGGCCCCTCCCACTGCCCCGGATGTTGTCATTGGCGATTTGTGCATGCGCAGAAGCAAGGCGCGCACGTGAGCGAAATGAGTACGTGCGCACGATCCCATTGTGAACTGGTAGTAAAGGTAAGTATCCACCTGTTGTGGATAGTTCATTGACTTAACAGGTATTATTATATCAACCACAAAATTACCTTTTTTAAAAAAAGAAAAACCAACTGCTGACCAATAGCTGCCTAAAGGCAGCAACCAGTCACTGAAGGAAATGAAGCAAGACACTGCAGCCAATCAGATCGGGGGCTAATATCAGAATGAAAGAGTTGGAAATCATCCACTCTAAAGGTCTTAAGGGGAGCTCATTGGTGTAGTATTTAAGGCACTAGGCTGGAAACTGGGAGACTTGAGTCCTGCCATAGCCACAAACCCAGCTGAGTGACCTTGGATTAGTCACTCTCAGTCATAAAAAGAAGACAATGGCAAATGCATACCATTCATGAGTCTTGCCAAGAAAACTGCAGGGGCCAATGCAGGCAGTCACCAGATGTCAACACTGACTCAAAGAGACAAAAAAAACCCCCGGCTCAGGTAAAAAAAAGCTGCAAATCTGAATCAAATCTGGAAAACACAGCTGGAGTATGAATTTGAAATTGTCTCAAAGTGAGAGAACATTGTTATCCATTCCTGCATTCGGGAAGCAGAGAGTGCCCCATAGTGGAAATGGGTCAAATAGAAAGTATGGATGTGCTATTTGCTTCAAACTGTTTTATCTTCTATTTTTGAAAAAATGCCAGGGAAAGCACAAAGATCACGGCTTCTTTCCAACCCCTTAATAGTAGCTACACTCTGGGTCATGTGACCAGAAGGGAAGAGAAAGGAGATTAAGAATGAGGGTGGAGGAAGACTGAAGGAGTTTCTTTTCCCCTCCATATGCTGTGTCCTGATTCGATGTTAACTTCCTTGTGTTGGCTTCTTCTGCATGCCACATTTGGTCAGATTCATATTTTAGAAGCTGTCCTGCTGACAAACAAGCCTTTCCAACTTTCTGTTGGTTTGGAAGGAATTAAAAGGAGTGAAACATAAACATTGCAAAAAGAATGGATGTGTACCTAATTTATATGGGACCTCTCTTGCATAAAATTCAGTTTGCATTTGACCAAGACATATTTTACCTCCAATATGTCTCTGCATTTGACTGAGTTATAGCTCATGGAAGAGCTCCAAACAAAAGTAATAAGAACTGTACTATAATTATAGTTGCTTTGAACAAATACCACCTTATGTTGCTACTCATTGTGTTTTTTAACCCTTTACAAGAAGCTCAATACATGCATGTAATAAGAAAATTTGAATTGTATACTTTATTCCGACTTTCTATGCATCCACTTTAATATATTTGGTTTCCTAGGACTTGTAGTCTATCATGGACAAATAGAAAAAGAAAAAGGTAATTCCAGGATGGGGTTTTCATCGTATTTTCCACAGTGTCCAGGCAGGTACTGGATGTTTAACACAGTGAGTGATATGACCCTAGAAAATAAGCTTTTCCTAGTATTAAAAAAGAAAATGTCATTCAGCTGGAAAATGAGCATGGGGATATAAACCAAGGGTCAGCAAACTATGCTCTATGGGAGAAATCCACCTGTTTTATATGGCTCACAAGCTATGAATGGATGGGCAAATAGAAGGCAAAGGGCCTGGCCAAAGATTAGAGGAAACACAACTTGAGTGGATGTGGCAACCTATCAGAGACCTCCTTACTAGTGTCCAGTCATCTCCAATGGCTGCCACATTTCTAGACTTGCCAGCTGCATCCTTGGAGATGGAGTAAGATTGAGATCAGGCCCTTTAGAGAAAAAGTTTGCCATCCCCTGGTATAGAATGCAACATTCTGTTCCAGTATGGTTCAATCCAGTTGAGTTGAACTTTAGGAGATAGTTACTAGGCTTGGGAATCTATGTCTAAGGTTCAATGACTGGATGTATGGATGGATATCCCAAAGTTGAGCAGGCTAACCAGATCAGATGTTACACAAACTCTATATAAAATGGGAATGGGGGGGGGGGAGAAGCCATATGCCCTAGTGTTATAGACATTAGCCATGAAATCTGCAGTTTAGAATGACTAGCAATGAAAAATATGGGCATACCTGCTAGTGATTCTGTTTTGCAAGTGTTTCCACCTTCTCCAAGAACCTACCACATTACGTTAGGCAAGAAGGTATCTCTCTAGGGCTAGGTAGCACCTGCAAGAAATTGTTCTATTTTCAGTTGGGATATTCAAGGCAACAAAACTTTATTGATTTTACTGATTCATTCATTATCTCACTTTATATACAGTAGCTGTCCCTCTCAAATACATGACTCTGGGCAGCTCACAATAATTAAAATTATACAAAAACAATTACAACACACACACACACACACACACACACACACACACACACACATAGCATAGAGACATTATTTTAAAAAACCCTATACAGTACAACACTGAGGTATAGCTAAGGTATGCCAACAAGACTCAACAAAGCCACCAACCAGGTTATATACACATCCAGAGCCCCAAGCTCAATATAGATATTATGCGTTTTTACAGTGGAATTTGAAACAGGCCTTATCCAGAAATGTCCCAATAAGTGGACCAAATAAGCTACGTTACGTGGGTTATTCAAACTGTAATTGTAACATGTACACTATACATGTTTGCAGTGTAGAAATGATGGGGAAAAGGCTGTAATTTCAACCGTGCCATGTTTATAGATACTTCTGTTCCCAATGCCTATTAGATAGTGGCAGCATCTAGTTAGCCTTGGCTTATTTTGAAAAGTTAAGCAGAGTTGCACTTGTCTACCCATGTTTCCCCGAAAATAAGACCCTGTGTTATATTTCTTTGAACCCTGAAATAAGTGCTTGACCTTATTTTCGGGGAAGTCTTATTATTTTGCGGCACATGGAGGACATGGCAGGGACCGGCTGCACATGTGATTAAATATTTTCGGGGAGGGCTTATTTTCAGAGGGGGCTTACTTTAGCGCATGCGCTCAAAAGCCCGATTGGGCTTCCTAGGAAATCCAAAGATTATTTGTTAGACTGGAATACCCAGAAAGCATCCCTACACACTTCCCTGTTGTTGCCAAGAGAACCACATCGAAGTGGTTCACCACATTCACCTTAAGGTGAGGTCAACTTGAGTCATTTTTTTATCTTGAACTCCTCACCATGGAGTGAACATCTCTCCCTGAATCCACAGAACTTTCACCATTGCAGATTTTAAAGAAAAAGCAAATTAAAAGTGAAGCCTAAACTTTGCCTTATGGTCCATCTTCCACTTTAATTAAAAAAGGATGCCCAAGAAGGTCACAGCAACACTCTACCTCTCTGCCATATTATTATTAATTACAACAATGTGAAATCACAGCTGCCGGTTCTTTAGCGGATTTTGACTTTTATACACATCCAAGAACCTAGGATGTCATAATATATGCAGATCCAAGCAGTTGGCCTTTTGTAACTGACAAATGGAATTTTTGTCAATGGGCACAATTTCTATGTGGCATTCAAGATTTTCTGGTGTGGTGCCCAGTTTGCTGATGATCACTGGAACCACCATGACTGCTTTGTGCCATAATTTTTAACTTCAATTTTTCAGAGTTTGATCTTGATCAAGTATCGTCTTGATTTTAACCTTCTCCAATGCTTCGTTTTCTTTTCTACTTGCTATTCCCTTGCTATTGCCACATCAACAACCCATACTTATTATTTCTTCAGAAAAATCTATCCTCTTTTAAAGCAAAGATTTCTTCCCGGTGTTCCCGGTGTTCCAGTTATAGATCTTTAGTTTGTACTTTTTGAAATGATTTATTTATTCATGATTTATGAAATCAAAATAGATTCTATAGAGATGATCACTATTAAAACCATAGAGTCTGCAGATGATTTTACATCTAAGAATCTAGAGAAAGTTGTTTTTTCCCCTACTACTTTCAATAATAAGAAAAGTGGCATTTGCTATTATTGAAGTTCACAAAGAAAAATCCCACATATAATTTTTTTTTCAAAATAATGTAAGAACATCATCAAAGTCTCATCTTCCTTCTTATTGCAATTTTCTACTATCAAGAAGTTTTAATTTTTTAAAAATTAGCAATGCAAATAGGAAAATCTCACCAGGTAAATGAATCTTGCTTAGATTAATGAAACTAATGTCTACTTTTCTTGCAATCTACATTAGGATGACCTGGGAATATGTAGTAGAAATTAGCAAAAAGCATGAGATGACTAAACATTTTTGTTCTGTAACAACAAAAGAAACAAGAAGCCTATACAGCCACTATTATAATTTCCATATTTGTAGCAAATTTGGTAGGACCTACAACATAGAGTTTATTTGCTATGCTTAAGCTTCATTTGCATACCACTGTTACCTACTTGAAGTTAATAATTAAACATTTAATGTGTAATCATACTAAAGTTAAGCACATTCAGTCCTTTTCATTGTAAAATAAATGTTCTATATTTAAAGTCTATAGTTTAAAAAGTTTTTTAAAAAGTTTTAAAAATCCAATTTTGGTTGGATTATGATTTACATTTTTAAATGGAATGCAAAAATCCCAAAACATGGGATTGCAAACACACGTATTTGCAAGATAGAAGAATCAGTTAATGCATATTCTTGTTAATTAGTATTTACAGGCATCAGAAGAGAAAATGTTTAAGTTAAAAATAAATTATAGAATAATTATAATGTAATAAAAATGTAATATAATATAACAATACAATTACCTCTTAAATGTGGGGTAATAGTTTTGGGATCCTCAGAGGAGTTGAGGGGAAAAAAACACAGATAAGAATGAAAAATCAAAGAATTGGCTCTTCATTCTAAAGTCATTGGCAGGACAGGCTTTAAATGTGTTTTAGAATCTTAGAACCAATCAAGGCTTATAAGACATTTGACGTCTTTCTGAACTCTAGCTTCCCAGCTGATACAGTCCATGTAAGATTTTGGATATGTTATTATAAGAGCTGAGAAAGCTCCAAGACTCTTATTATGTTTAATAACAGTTGGGAGGGGGAGCTTACACTGCAATCCTTCCTATATACAGCTATGTCACTCATCCAGCCAGGTGTTTTTTATTTTTTACTTTAAAAAAAAAATAGTGTTATAAGTATCAAATGAGGATTCACCAGTAGTACTGGAGAAACAGACTTTGAGAACTGTATTCACACAGGCCCTAGTATCTTGATGGAAAAATCACTCCAATAAGACAGAGTAAATATATAACACCCTTCCTTTATATGATATCTTCTGGGTGTTTAGACAACAATTCCAGACACAATTCCATCCTTGTCTGGGAATTGTAAGAATTCCAACATATCTGAAAGACAACAGAATGGGGAACATGTGAATGAATGAATGAATGATGTATATTATATGCCAAGAACATAAAATGCAATTTCATATGCACTGTCTCCGATGTATTCTTGGCATTACCTGGCATGACAAAGTTCCAAATAGCACAGTCTTAGTACATGCTGGAATTTCTAGCATGTATACACTATTGAAACAGCGACATCTATGCTGGCTTGGGCATGTCGTGAGAATGGCCGATGGTCAGATTCCGAAAGATCACCTGTATGGAAAATTAGTGCAGGGAAAGTGCCTTAGAGGGAGACCACAGCTGCGATGTAAGGATATTTGCAAGAGGGATCTAAAGGCCTTGGGAATGGACATTAATGACTGGGAAACCTTGACCTCTGATCGTTCAGCTTGGAGGCTAAAGACACAGCATAGCCTTCTCCAATTCGAAGAGATACTTGTTCGGCAGGCTGAGGCAAAGAGGCAGTCCTGGAACCAGTGCAATCTGGGGGGCTGGGCAGGGGACAGAATGTCACTGCGTTCTTGTATTTCCCAGCTGAGCTCTCATTTTTGGACTAATAGACTTACTATAGTTTTGCCAAGTCGTTATCAGTAACTAACTACTGCGCATCCTCTGCATTCCTTTTCTAGCCTTCTTCTTAACTCTTTTGTTCTCCTGCCAAGAGGTCCGGCAGGAACGCTGCCAAGATGTAGCTAATTAGGTAGCAAGAATTTTATATTTTTACTTTTACAATAAAAATGAGTTTTCTTAGAAATACTTTTTCGGGTTTTATTTTCTTAAAGTATACTTTCGAGGAGAAGCCACGGTCCGAACCTCTAAACCGGGGTGTGATTATCCCAGAGCCAGGATGGGCTCAATCAACACCCTGACAGAGAATGTATCTGCCCTCAGTGTGGAAGGGATTGCTACTCTCAAATTGGCCTTTTTAGTCACACCAAATGCTGTTTTAGGACCTCTTTCCAGAGCACGATACCATAGTCTTTTGAGACTGAAGGTTGCCAATGCAATGCCAATGCAAAAAATGTAATTGGGTGTAATGTAATAATACATGACAATAGTCTTCAGTATGAATAATTAAAAAACTAAAATTTGAAAAAATTATGCAGTATCTATGTGTGGTCATCCTATACACACATTTTGTCATATTTCACTGTACCACTTTAATTTGGAATGATGGAAGATAGCTACCTTTGGCTAGCCCTACAGAGAAAAGAGAAGACTCAGTGACATCTGTGGATGACTATATTTAAAAGCAATGAATCATGTTTTTTCATGAGAGAGGTTAGTTTAAATAATCTTGGCAATTCAGACTTCACAGTTTAGAAACTTTTGAAATGGAAGAATCTTGGCCACATACCTGTAGATCAGCAAGGTAAGAGTATCCCTCTCAGGTCTATTTTTATCATGCTTCCCCCATATTATGCAGATAATTATTGGTAATTCTCTGACAAAGAAAGAAGCAGTTTAGTGTTTACAATTGATAAGCATATGTAAAAGATTAGAGTGAAAGGAATAGATCTGTCTACTGGGTCAGAATTCCATAAAGACCATTTTCTTCTCATATACTGCAGAAGAGGTTTCATGATATTAATATTGCCTTTCAGCATCTGAAAATTATCATATACTTGCCAATTAGATAATTTGAAAAGCTGTGGGTTCTTTGCTGAAGTTTGTTTCTGTTTGTCACAACAAAACTTATGGGTTAGCATCACTCGGTACCCTTTAGCTAAATTCTACAATCCTAAAGAAGCCCATCTCTGGATGGACATTTACATTATTTTATAAATTAAAAGAGAATTTTTATAAAATGATGTACAGTTGGTATATGACGACAGGGAAAGTAGCCTAGAATGTGTATAGTTACTTCAAGTTTGTGTTGGGAATGTTGCCAATATGTGGGCAATTTTATCATGCCTAATGGACTTGTAAAAAAGCGGAAAATGTTGGGTTCAAATACAGACAATGACAACAAATTTTAACGATCAGTTGAAACCAATTTTTCCTTTTGGCTTGGGATTAATGGAGAGTCAATTAGAAACCTTAGGACCATGATGGCGAACCTATGGCACGGGTGTCACAGGTGGCACGCAGAGCCATATTGGTGGGCATGTGAGTGTTGCCCTAACTCAGCTCCAGCGTGCATGCACGCACCAGCCAACTGATTTTCAGTCCTTCCGGTCCCACCGGAAGTCAGGAAACTGGCTGTTTCTGGCCTCCGGAAGGATGGTGAAGGCTGTTTTTGCCTTCCCCAGGCTCCTAGAAAGCCTCTGGAGCCTGGGGAGGGGGAAAAATGGGCCTACCAGGTCCACCGTGCCATCGCGTGCCAAAAGCAGGGGGGGTCACGTGCGCATGGGTGGGAGGGTGGGGTGCATTGAATTATGGATGTGGTCACACGCACCCATGACCCTCCCCCCCACTCCCCCTGCTTTTGGCACACGACGGCAAAAAGGTTAGCCATCACTGCCCTAGGATATTATTTTTATATATGATACTGCTGCAAAAGTACTATATGCAGAAAAATGGAAAGATTTTAAAATATCCACAATTGGAGGAATGGTTGATGAAGATGACAGAATTAGCAGATTAGATTAGAGAAAGACCAAACTACATTTATTATTGACTGGAAACGTGGACTTTTTGCTGAAAAAAGAAAAAAATGAGCTTGTGATTTATGGGTACAAAGATTGGAAAGGTACCGTACAGAAAGAAAGAAACTGATGTTACCTTAGAGGCGGTAAAAAATAAGAATACACAATTACTGTTAAGAAGATTGCAAGTGATTCTTCTTTATAATCTTTTCCCCCTTTTCTTCTATTTCTATTACTTTTTCTGTTGTTTGTCCTTTTTCTGTTTTCTTTATTTCTCTTTATTCTGTTTAGAGGAGGAAGCTGCTGGATATATTTTTGTTGTTCTTTGACAGTTTATTTAAAAGGTGGCAAACCATCATGTATTACTTGCACCAAGGTCAAACTGCAATTAATAGTTCAAATCTCAATGCATTCCACTCTTGTAGTGAAAAAAAAAATAGACAGAAGCTACCAAGATGTTATTATTATTTCATATACTGATGTTTGATGTTTCTAAAATTGTTATATGATATGAACTGTTATCATGTCTGTAAGATACCTAGAGTCATATTTTATGAGTTGGGTGGCTATATAAATTTGCTAAATAAATCATTAAATATATATATTGCGTTTGTTCTTTTATTCTTTGTTTATAAAATCTGTACACCACCTTTCAAACTCAGATTTTCTCAAGACAGCATCCAACAATTTAGAACAAATGCCTAAAGTATTAGGTTTCATTGTTGTTTGCTGCCCAGAGTTAGTTTTGTGAGATGGTTGACCATATAAATTTGCTAAATAAATAAAAATAAAATTTACTTTTATTAAATAATTAAAATATAGGATGATAATAGTGAATAAAACAGCACACAGTATATTTTGAAAGTTTCCCATATTAATATTTGTTGTTAGTTGCAAAATTGTGTCCAACCCATCGCAACCCCATGGACAACATTCCTCCAGGCCTTCCTGTCCTCTACCACCCTCTGGAGTTCATTTAAGTTCAAGCCTACTGCTTCAGTGACTCCATCCAGCCACCTCATTCTCTATCATCTCCTTCTTTTGCCCTCAATCTTTCCCAGAATTAGGCTCTTCTCCAGTGAGTCCTTCCTTCTCATTAGGTGGCCAAAATATTTGAGTTTCATCTTCAGGATCTGGCCTTCTAAAGAGCAGTCAAGGTTGATCTCCTCTTGGACTGACCGGTTTGATCGCCTTGCAGTCCAAGGGACTCGCAGGAGTCTTCTCCAGCACCAGAGTTCAAAGGCCTCAATTCTTTGACTCTCAGCCTTCCTTATGATCCAACTTTCACAATCATACATTGCAACTGGGAAAACCATAGCCTTGACAATATGCATTTTTGTTGGCAGGGTGATGTCTCTGCATACCAAGTGATTAAAATGTCTCAGAGAATACATTTTATTTACTATTGCTCTATAGATTCCAGATTAATTTAGGATGGGCTGAATATAACTATGTTTGAGTTTTCAGAAAAGCTTAAAGCCATCAGACAAACAAATGGAGAAAAGAACTGGACACTTGTTCATAGAAAAGAAACCATCACAAGTAGTATAACTAGCCCCCTCTGTCTCAGAAACCAGAATAATTCCAATTTATTTTAGAGAACTTCCTGCTGAATCCAGATACTCCTTAGAGTAGCTCAGAGAAAATACAATGCCAAAGGACTTCTTCTATTCCAGAAGAGCTGTTTGCAATAGTCAAATTTTCCCAGTATGTCATTGATCTCAGTACAAATAGGAAAAATGAATATACTGCCTACCAAGACAGCCTGCTCATAGTTTCTTCTGCAATGTCCCACATTCATCCAATTCATTTAATTTGCCTTATTTATATTCAAGGAAAATATCCAGGACATAATGAAGCAATCTCCATTCACAGCTCAAATTCAAGTTCAGCTCAAATCTTTCAGTCAACTGAAGATAAAACTACTAATAAACTGCTTGGCAGCCTTCCTTTTAAAAGAAAAATTATTTTGATCCATACTCTCAAGAACGAAATAAAACAAAGTCACACAACTGCCAAAAATCTTCCTCAAAGAGGAATGTTTGCTTTGTTTTCACCTGTTTAGAAAACTTTTCTAAACAAATATGTGCATTATCTAAAAGAAAGTATGCCTCTCTATTATACTCTGCAAATGACAATGGCAACATTTAAGATGTATAGGCTTCAATTCCAAGAATTCCCCACCCAGCCTTTCTGTTCCTTCCAGACAGGGGAATTCTAGGAGTTAAAATCTATGCATCCTAAAGTTGCTAAGGTTGACAAACACTAGCAGATGTATTATTCAAGTTATGACCATTTGCTTAAAGACTGTCCACTGGGAGTCAAAGCCAGGCACCCAAAATACAGTTGCACAATGTCAAGGAATATCCACTACCATCAATACAGCAAAATGTACCATCAAGGAAAGCAAATCTCTTTCAACCCAACCACAAAGGATTCCTAAATCAGCTACTTTGACATGCTGCCCCATCAGTTGCCCCCTTGCACTGATCTTACAGAAGAAAGCTGTAAGTGATAATTGCAGCGTCTGCTATGGATAGATATTACAGCATTGGTATATCATTTTGCTCTGCCTACTTGTGTAAAAAGCAAACACCCTTACATAAACAACAAATCCTCTAGCCTTGAATGTGTTGGGAACTCTTTATGTAGACCACATCTTCTAGTAACAACTCCCTTCAGCTTGTTAAGCCTAGGTATAAAATTATCCATCTAAGAACAAAGCGAAATAGAAAGGTTGCTGAACTGTAATGAAAGATGAAAAGCAAATACCGGAATCATCAGCAGAATGAGTGTAAACATCATATTTCATGATTATTCCTTTAGGCTCTGGGGGTTTGGCACCGCTTTTGCCCTGTCTGAATTCTATTCACGTTTTCTTTGTTTCCCTTCTTCCAACATATATTTATAGAAAGGATCAGAAAGTTAAACATCATTGCAGATTTGGGGGCAAGGTTCTGGTCTGGACATTCACTATCATGTGATGTCTGGCATTTAATGGAAGGGTCAGTGTTTTGGGGGAAAACACAATTCACAGCACATTTTGATTGCAGGGGTTGTTTTCTTGTGGAAGGCAGAAAATAGCATGGAAGTAGATGTGCTGATTCCCAGATGACTAGTTTAGGAGCTTCAGATTTGCATTCTGGAGAAAGATAGGGTCCTTCAGTGTGAAGACCCTTGTCCAGAGGGTATGAAGTCGGTTCGGACTGGTTTAGGAGAACCGGTAGCTCCGATGATCAATTGGCCCCACCCACCCACCCCCGTTCTATCCTGTCCCTCATTTCCTGCTTTGTAGCTCATCTCAGCATGACAGAACTGATTCCTCCCCCCTCACTGTTCTACTTACCATTGCTGACTTGGAAGGTAAGCAGCTGAGCTTCTAAATGCTCCATTTTCACGCCTGCGTGCAAGCTCTTTAAATGCACGCACACGTGCTCACCAAACCAGTTGTTAAACCAGCAGCATCCCACCACTGCCCTTGTCCACTTGTGATGGACAAGCTTCCTTATTGCCTTGGTGTCCCTCTGAAATAGGAAGACTTGGGGGAAATATGGAAGAGGCCAGGTCTTAGTAATCTTTCCCTAGTTATTCTACTGCTTGGGAGTAGTTGAAATTCTTAGGTAGGATTTCTATTGCTTCTGTTAGTTGAGAACTCTAGAGATGTGGTCAGTGGTTCTACCATGTTTGGAGAATCCCTGGTTTGAGAAGACTGGCTTAGTGCATGAGCAGGGAAACAACAAGTGCCAAGAAGCTTTGCTAGAAGTATACGTTTGCTCTTTGTTCCCCAAGCCAAATACCTTTTTGCAGGCTACTAAGATTGGGCAGCACATAAATTGAATACATTGTGATTATTAAGTAGCACACCCTCAAGCATTTTCCAGTGCAGAAATCAATGTAGAAAAATCTAATTTTTTGGCTGGCCATGACAATGACCAATCCAGTAATACAATCCTGTTGAATGTCAAAGGGCCAATGACAAGTGCTTCTGTATTGTTGCCAAGAAAGCAATATTTCCATGTTTATGTTGCTACCCAGGAGCAAAGGCATCTTTATTTTGAATATTATGGTGTGGGGGTTCTCTATGACATTTTCGTGTATCTTGATTGGCTCTTTTGGGTTCAGATGAAACAGACATTGATAATGTGATGGCTTCTAGGTCTTACAATTTCCATAGATCCCAGTCCAATAGTCCATAGATTCCATTAGTCAATGTGTAAGAGAATTGCAATTGCAATCCAAAACATTAATAAGACACCAAGTTGCTTATTTATACTGTATATTGTGGTTTGCTTCTGTTGTGTGTTAATAGCTACATGCAACAGAATGAATATAGTATAGAATGAAAGTTACACAGCGGTTCAGTCCTACTGGAAGCTTTCTGCTCTTATATCTATGCTGGTTATTCCACATTACAAGCATTCTTTGTGGTCTCCCTCTTAAAGGTTCTAGAATCTAGAATGTTGAAACTGCCAGGAATATCAGGTGGCTTTTCCGAGAATTTAATCTTAAATAGAAAGCTGGATTACTGGCTAATTTGGTTGACAAATATGGCATTAATCCAGTTACAGTGCCTGACTATGCACTGCTAATAGTGTCGCTGAGGGAAGTTGGTAGTTCCATTATAGTAATTCATTGTTAGATGCCCCTCAGTTTGATAGTCAATTAAAAATCTATAGAAGTTGATGGGTGTATTTTTTTAAATAACAGAGAACTGATATGGTAGATAGGAAGATAGAGATGAATTATTTATTAATCAAATTTATATAGATGCCCACCTCATGGAAAATTGTATTATTTGTGGCAAGGCAAAAGCTTATCCGTTTTTGAGGGGAAAAAATAGGGAATCACACTACAGAAAAATTGGAAAAGGAAGCAGAAGTTTTGAACATATAAACTAGGGACCATAGCTTTTCACTCTTATAGATCAAATAATTAGAGCTTGAGGTTTTCACACCTTTAAATCAATTAGTTGCTGCTTGTTCAATTATATATTTTGCATAGTAATTCTTCACTGAAGATCCATTAAGGACAGAGAGTGAAAATGGTTTCTTTTTCATAGCAATTGAGACAAAACGATAAGGATTTATTTGGGGATAATTCATAGTGATTAGATAGAAATTTTCTTTCTGAAACTTTAAAAGCATTATTTTCCATAAGCACAGTGTATACTGTATATGGTTTAGTGATTGTTGGAAGAAATATCCTTCTGGGTTCTGCTCCAAGTGGGGAAAAAGACACTGGAAACATAGAGACTGCTTGAAAAAATGGTTTAATGGTGGACAGGATCACATAGCTTGAGTTCCTGAACAGAAAAAGGGTGGGATACAGTGAGTCTCCGGGTTTTTATGCTTCCTCTGGCTTTGAACTTCCTGGGCCCCTGAAAGAGTATCCTGATTGGTTGTCAGACTCCCAGGGGGTGGGGGTCTTAGCTAGCCTTGCTGGCTGATGTAATCTTCCCAGGTGCCATGTGGTGAGTTTCTGTCCTAGATGGGTCCCATTGTCTTGCAGATTAGGTCCATTGACAAAGATTGAGTTTCTGCCTCTGGCCCATTAACAAAAGGGTGGGGGCAGGAAGGTGGGAGCTGCTTTTTCTTTAAAACATGATTCTCCATTTCTCATCCAGGGAAACATAATATTCTGCCTTTTTAATATTTCCCAAAATATTTCATTCTTCTAGGAAAGGGGTGGGTGCTAACTTCCTACCTGATTAAGGCACAAGGCTAGAATCCGGGATAAAGTAGCTTCTAGCCCTATCTTAGGCATGAAAACTGGATGACAATGTAAGAGAAAGGAAGAGAAAACACACAAAAGTCTCAAAATGTTACTGAAAATGTGGGAAATGTCACTAAGGTAATACATTTGCCATTGTGTTTTGATTAAAACATTTCATAAGTACATCTTTGTTGATACTGTTTGTTGGATTTTATGAGTCTTTGTGTGAGTATGCAAACTTTCAATATTTATTTTTAATTGTGATGATGATATTTTCACACACACATGAACACACACACACACACACACGCCCCATCTGGCTGTACTTAGAGTGTTCTTATCTCAGTACAAAGTATATGCTGTTTCACTAAGATAAACTAAAATAATCATTAATATCAGACAGAGAAATTCATCAGATTTTTATTCCTACACATCCTTATTTAATCCACTGAAAGGGAATTTGTTTTAGAAATGCGGTCAAAAAAAGAAAGGGAGTTTTGGAGTTATTCTAATGGGTGTAGTATTTTTGCATTGACTTAATAATGAGAGATACAAGGGGATTGTATGAACAGTGAATGTTCATTACCAAGTCATCTTTTCAGTGAGTATGTCACTGAATGCCTTGGGAGTTCAATTGAATGCCAGCAGAAGAACAACATGAGGGAAATTTCATGATTTGTTTGTTTTCAGTAATAGTGTTAATAAAGAAGAGTCTGTTCCTCAGAATATGTTTGGAAAACCTCTCCTTCCCTCAGGAAATTTCCAAGAAATCAACCAGCTAATTTCTCTGCCCACAGATTAGATGGGTAATTTTGAAAGGCCATCTGGGCCTTGCTCTACAAACTGCTACTTCAAGGGACCACTTAGCTGCAAATAGAATCCTGGGAGCACTTCTTGAAACAGGCCACTCCTTGGAATGAAATGAAATCTATCCTGATTATAGATTGAAATCTATCTTGTTTATAGATTTCATTCTAAAACTGAGATTCTTTTATCCCACCTTCCTGAAATGCCAGGCTAGGCTGCAGTAGTGGGTTCCATTTATGTTTGCTACTGATTCGGAATTGGGAGTGCGCGCACGGTGCTTCTACACATGTGCAGAGCATCCATGATGATGTCCGGGTGGGTGAGTGGAGGCTCCCGTTGCCACTACTGGTTGGCCCAAACCGGGGAGAACCAGTAGAAACTCACCAGTGCTATGCTGGGCTGAAAATGTTGATCCCACCAGTGACAAACGTAATTTACTATTATTCACTGCCTAGAGTCATTGCTTTAAGACAGACAGTCTTATAAACTGTCCAAATAAATAAATTCCCAACTAGAGTACCCTTCAGAAGTTCAGTATAACCTTCATCTAAGTTCCCCGACAGCCAAGAAAACAAATTGATGGATCTTTGAAGAAATCAACCCAGATTTTTTCATTCGAGGCACAAATGACCAGGCTCAAATTATCCTTTTTTGAACACATTATGGAAAGGCCCAGCTCTCTGTAAAAGGCTCTGATTCAATGAAAGATGGAAGGAAAAAGAGGAAGAACATGACCAGAAGCATGTGGATGGATTCAGTTGTGGTGGTGATAAGTGCACCTGGGGAAACCTGAAAGAACAAGTTATCGAGAGAAAGGAATATTTGTAATTCAGGGTGTGAACTGTGGGGTCCTTGATGCTCTCTGAGTTTGGTTATTTTCTTGCAGATATTTAATTACCAAACTAGGTAATATCATCAGTGCTAGAAGGGTGTGGGTTTGTTCTCTTTTTTTATATACTAGTGGCTTACCCTGTCAGTGCTGGTGGAAGTGTTCTTGATGGTTCCTTGTTTGTTAGCTTGTTTGTTCTGAGTTGGTACTTCCAATCAGCACATAAAGATAAACAACATCTGTGTACCATTCAAAAGAGACAATCAAAAACCTAAGAAGGAAACAAAAGCCAAAACACCTCTTTGCCAGCAATCAACATCCAGATGAGCAGTGATTAACACCAAGTTTAGAACTAGACCAACAATCCAGAAGTAAACAATACCCCAATCAAAGAAGTATGCAAAAGGCATATAAATATAAGCATTGTATATGGTCGATGCTTTATTTCTAAAAAATAGTAAAGGAGGGATAAGAAATTAATAAAAATTAAAAAATAACCATAGCTTGGGACTCAGAAATATACATTAATAGCAAACAAGATCTGGGACCTGTGGTGCTTGGCCCATCTTAGGAGCAACTTCTGTCCCAGATGTTTTTGAGCCAAACAAAGAAAAAACCTGAAGGAAGCATCTGTGTTCCTTTTCCACTTTCAAAGTGGCTCCCAAATATAGAATATATGGGATGTCTGAATATATAGAATATATGAAATGTCTGTATGGGAGCCACTACGAATGTGGAAAAGGATCCTTCTTTAGATGGCATAATCCTTTTCTTCCATTTACACAAATATTTGAGGCAGTAGGATATTTCAGAGTCCATGCTTCAGGGATCAACATAGTTCCTTTGATTAAGAACTGATTCCTCTAGGGATCTGAGATTAGAATACCTTCTTTCTTTGCTAGTTTGTTCCATCATTCAGTTCCCCTAAAATAGGGGTAGAAACCAGCTTCCTTCCATTCTGGTCCTGCAAGTTAAAAATACATTCTTTCTGTTACTCATACTGAAATGATCAAAGTGTTGGTTTTGGATTGCCCTTCTATATTCAACTCTTCTAGTTCCCTGCCTGTTCTTGAATTCAACAACATATGCTTGATATTTGGTATCACTGTTATTTCCTTTCCTTGTTCCAAAATGACATAGAAATAATTTCTCTTTGGGTACAGAAGTAAAAAAGGGAAACCATGCAAATTATATTCATGAATCGTGGCATACTGTCCTTCCCTAATCTGGAAGACTACAATTAGTTAGGGGATAAAATGATCACTTACAGCAAATATATCTTCCGAGGCCAAAAGCAACCAGGAGAAGCTGACTTTTCAAAAGAAAATTGGAACAACGCCCCACTCTAGATCAAAGGAATGCTCCAGACCATGACCCATATCTACTATTTTCTTTATGATAACCCATGTTTGAAATATAGAACTAATGTGATGTATGGCTTGGAGCTCAATATCAGATGCTGGAGCAAAATGAGGAATGGCTGTAATTTTTATGTCTTCCCCTGTAAGCTTTGCAGAGGTGTTTGCCTGGATGTTATTGGAAATAGAAGACATAAGAGATGTTGAGATAGCACTGATGCTAAATTCTGAGAAGGGCAGCAGCTTTGGAGCTTTGTGATATCAGTCTTTACATTCCAGTTATAAAACTAGATATTAAGGGCGGAGTTCATCTGTCCAGAGGGGGGAAGGCTGGGGAGGTGTCAAGAGGTCATTTTGTTGCACAAGACTTGGTGTCTCAGTTTTTCAAGTAAAAAAACGAGTAGAGCAATTCAAAGCATATTTTTTTAAAAATCGATTGGTGGGAGTCACCAACTCCAAAGCAATGCTATGTTTCTATCAGCAGTGCAGACGATAGGAGCTGTTTGGGTAGAAAATAAATCTGCCGGTTTCAGGTCTAATATACTTTCTTCCTGCCATATTTTGGGTGTTGTGTAGCATACCGTGAACTTTCCTCCTTTTGGTTTCTGCCCCACCACATACCAGTGGTGGGTTGTCCCCGGTTCTGACTGGTTCGCAAGAACCGGTAGTAAAACTGACGGCACCCACCGCCCTGGATGCCATCATAGGCGATCTGCACATGCGCAGAAGCTTGGCGCGTGATCCCGTTGTGAACTGGTAGTAAAGGTAAGTAGAATCCACCCCTGCCACATACCCATCTATTTTCTCATTAATGGTATGATATATCTATTTTATTTTTTTAGCATTACTGGGGGTGACGTACAGGTGGTCCTCATTTAGTGAGCACAATTGAGACTGGCAACTTGATCATTAAGCAAAGTGGTTGCCAAGAAAAACTGCAACTGTGCTTACAATCTCCATTGCTTTCCAGGCTTGTTGAAGGTCATAAATGTGAGGATCAATCACAAAGTTCCTTTTTCACCATTGTTGTAACTTTGAATGGTTGCTAAGTGAGGCGTTTACTAAGTGAAAACTGCCTGTAAAGATGACAGAGCAGCAAAGCAGAAGAGCTGCAACCAGAAGGGTTGTGAGGCTGCATCTTCCCACATCTAAATGTCTATGGAGATTCTCAGTCATCCAGGTCATGGTTGTCCCAAAGGTGCTTTTTCAAAAGGCAACTGGACTTTGTTGTTCCTTGAAGACGTTTCACTTCTCATCCAAGAAGCTTTTTCAGTTTAGAACTGAATTGAACTGGATGAGAAGTGAAACGTCTTCAAGGAAAAACTAAGTCCAGTTGCCTTTTGAAAAAGCACCTTTAGGGTTTCCCACACCTATAGCCCTCCTTTCTAAGAGTAAGCAATTTACTCTGTTGTATGATTTTGAGTAGTTCAGAGAACCGGTAGTAAAAATTCTGACTGACCCCGCCCCCATCTTTTCTCTGCCTCCCAAGTCCCTGCTGATCAGGAGGAAATGGGGATTTTGTAGTAACCTTCCCCTGGAGTGGGGAGGGAATGGAGCTTTTACAGTATTGTTCCCCTGCCACGCCCACCAAGCCATGCCACACCCACCAAGTCACACCCACAGAACTGGTAGTAAAAATTTTTGAAACCCACCACTTGAACGTACATATTTTGTGAAAAAGGTGCAGGATGGAGGGTATTGAAAAAGGGAAATATGAAAGAAACAGCTTCAGATTAGTTTGGAAACAGATTTTGCATAATCTTCTCTCATGTCATTATTATTATTTTTTTTTTGGAAAAAAAAAGGAAGCCACAAGAATCAGTAATGTGGTTAAATAAAAGTTTATTTCATGCTGCCTAATCAACTGAATGCAATACAGTGAGCCATCTAATCAGAATTAAGAGAGACAACCTCAATATCATTGAACCTGTTTGTAAGTCTTAAATAGAATCTAAAGCCAAAGGGTTCATAAATAATTTGTAATAAAAATATGAGTTAGGCAAGGACCTAAAGCACAAAAAAAGCTAGAGAGCTTAAACAGGCAATGGATCACTTAAGCATATAGGAAACACATTTAGTTTTTAGCCATTGATCATCTGGCGCCTCCAAAACTTTCTCAAAGATGAAATATTAAAAAAAAAAACCTGAAGCAAAGCTGTTGGCATCCCTGCAACAAGCTACAGTACATCCATCGATTCATCCATTGGCTGTTTTGGCTCTCATGGAATAAAAGATCAACTCAAGCCCAAGAAATCCCTAAAGAGTAAACAAGCAGCACGTCTTCTTCAAGGCTCTTGCAAATACCAGCTGCTTTGACTGACTTGTGGCTGGCCAGCCTCATTTCCTGCACTGGTTGAGTAAAAAAAGTCAGGAAACATGGTAGGATCCAAAGGCATGGGGATGCTAGTTGCCTCTAAAGGAGTGAAGCTATCAGGAGTTGCTGGAGGCAAGGCAGTGGCTTGAGGTGCATTTGGCTGCCCTTTACTCTGACCAGCAGGGTTTAACAGATTGTTGTTGGCATTGGGCAAGGCAACCCTTGGGTTGATATCTACAGGGATAACATCGTTCCCTCTGTCTGGAGGGTTGGGCCCTAGGTTGGCTCCTTTTGGAACTTCAGGCTGTTCTGTAATGCCCAGCTGATCATCTTCGACTGTGTAATCTCCTGGTTGGCCTCTGTTCAGTGGCATATTTCCAAATCTGGCATCCATGGGAAAGCCATGGGGGCCTGCTGCCCGATAGGCCGGTGCACCAAATCCTCCACCCTGGAAAACAACAATGACAGTACATGAATGTCCATAAACCCTCTGAAGATCCAGATGTCAATCATATGGAGAGAGATGGTGATGTGAGTAGAAAATGTTGGCTTTAGCACTTAGCAAGCTGTCCTAAATACAAACTTGAGGAATGAAAATCTAAACTGTTTTTTATGCAGTGGGAAATGTCCCAGAAAACAAATGCTGTGTTTACACTGAAGCCTTAGAGAATAAATGACAGATGACATAGCTAGGTGGAGATAGAATTTGAAGTTGGGCCATCAATCAGCTAAGAGCTGGTTTTTTGGGGTGGGGGGAAATGAACAGTAGTAGTAGTAGCAGCAGCAGCAGCAGCAGCAACAGCAGTAGCAAAATGGTAGTAGATCATTGAGAATTTTGAGACTAAGAAGCGTCAAAAGAGCAAAAAAGAGAGAGAGCAAAAATCAATATCAGAATCTGGATTTATTTGGAGCTCAGCCAAGTCCTATCAAATCAATTCCTGAGAAACAATTGCATGAATGAATGCAGCCCTGCTGTTTCTGTGAATAAGTAAACTTAATCGTGCAATCCTTATTTCCACATTAAGTAACATGCTGCTCAGCATCAGTAAACTTTGGGGGTCTTTTTACCAGGCAAAAAATTACAGCAGTGAAAAATAATAATAATAATAACAACAACAACAACAACAACAACAACAACAACATCAATAATAAAATAACAGAGAGGGGAGAAGTCGGATACCCATTTATAGAGTGCTTCAGGGGCGAGTCTTCTCCCTATTCTATGAAACATCTACTTGAAACCGCTGGGAGAAATCATTGATCCGCTCAGGATGAGGTATCATCAAAGATAGTTCTACAGTTCCATCCTGAACCCAATGTAAAATGCAGGAGAAGTCCTCTGCCAGTGGCTGGAGACTTTCGGGATTTGAATAGGAAAAAAATTGTAGCCCACTCATCTGAACTTTTCTAATCACTGAGTTACAGAATGCCTACTAAAGCATTCCCACATTTCAGGAGGTATCAGGAAGGTCCCAGTATTTGTTTGTTTATTAAATTTTTATGCCTCCCATCCCCTATATAAAGTGACCCCAGGTGTCTTACAAGTTATAAATGTTAGGGGTTCTCAGTCTCATCTCCTCTAGTATGGAATACTTTCTTCCTCAAGCAAGTATGGTTCCCATCTCGTGATAAAAGCGTGGGGGCTTTTTTTAATCAAAAAGTCTTGGAGACTGATTCTATATACTCTGTATGTGTGTGTGTGTGTGTGTGTGGGCACGGCGCGTGTGCGCACATTTTTTTTATGGATATGTATATTTTTATTCAATATGAGCCATTATAATTTTGTTTTGAAGTTTTAAAATATAATTTTATTGTTATTGTAGCATCTATAAACTGCCTAGAGTTCATGAGGATTGAGAAGGTAGATAAATTGCATAAATAAATACATTCTGGACCTTTTCATCTTGACTATGTTTATATCACTTTTATTCATTATTGCTTTATTTGTAGGTGAATTGCAAAAATTCCATAGGTTGCAAATCACTTCCTTACAAATCAATTCTAAACTTCTTGACCATTATATCCTTCCTTCCTTCCTTCCTTCCTTCCTTCCTTCCTTCCTTCCTTCCTTCCTTCCTTCCTTCCTTTTGTGTCCAATCATACTTGGCCAATAAAGAATTTTACTCTACCTTACTCTACTCTACTCTACTCTACTCTACTCTACTCTACTCTACTCTA
>WNWU01000056.1:56605-77845 GCA_012654045.1 Ptyas mucosa | reverse complement strand
TACTCTACTCTACTCTACTCTACTCTACTCTACTCTACTCTACTCTACTCTTTAAAGAAAAAGTCAATTTTATCCTTTCTTAACCCATATGTAAATGAGTATGATGTCCACAACTTACCTGCATTTCTTCTGAGCTTACTATTCCTAATCTGGCAGGAACCTATGGAACGTGAAAATAAGCAAACCACATATCAGGAATGAAACATGCCAGTCTAATGTCAACAGAGACCCAATTTTTCAGGATCTATTGTTTTGTTGCATATAATAGTGCATAATCCTGTATTACCAACAACAACATCAATGCTCCTAAACACATTTTTCTTTTCTTTTGAAATATTATGTTATGTTTTGGGAGGAAAAAACCCTTAAGTATTGTGGTAAATTCAACTGTTCTCCATTTTAAAAGCTGTAAATTAAAAATCGGAAATGTGAGCCTTCCAGTGGCCACAATAACTTGGTTAATAATCATTACCTTTGCCATTTGAAAAGCTGGATTCAAACTTGTTTATATATTAATATGTAGGTCATGTATTGCAGTTTTCCCAAACCTGACCAACTTCTAAATGTATGAATTAACTTCCAGAATTCTGAACAATGGATATGTTGGCCAGAAAAAATATGGGAATTTAAACGCACATGTAGTATTCTGTGTCTCAGGATGAATATAGACAGCTCTCTTAACACATAGCTGTAAAATGATGTATAGTAACATTATTATTGTAAATAAATGTTAGGTGGGTCTGTGCCTATGTTGAGAAAAGTGTGATCTATGACTAAGTCACTTCTTTATTATTTTTTTGCTCATTTTTAGTGTGACCTACAAAATAATATGTGGGAACACACAGAAGCAGATTAACAGATGGGAAGGAAACTGCAGAAGTGGGCCAAATTTAAGATTCATATAATCCTTTCCATCCCTATAGGGGTTGTGGGGAAATGATTTGTTGCACTTCAGAACACTTTCTCAATGGAGATTTAATCTATTCCTTAGACCTAATTCTGGGTCTTCAAAGTTCAATTGTGATGGCACTGGTTCCCACTGTTTCCTTTTTTTTAATTGATTTTTTTTTAGTTTACTCAAAGAAGATTAAAATACAAAATGCCAAAATATTAAAAAAAACACAACAAAAAAGTCATTAACAAAAAAAATGTGTCTTGCAAAAAACCCTAACAAATACACACATAACGTCCTCCCTACTGGAATGCTGATTAGTATAATTACAGCGATGTTGGTTTGTCACCCATTGCGAAACAGGCTAAAGGAATTTTAAACCATTAAACCACTACATCTACTTACAAATTGCTAGCCTGTCATCTATGTACTATATTAATAACAAAGTGGTTAACAGAAAAAAAGCCAGTAATAATGACTATATTATGTAAAAATATAAAAGTATTAAAAATTGTGAACTGTAATAAAAAAGGACAATGTTGAAATTTTTTTTAAAATGTTAATGAACTGTTATTGTAATCAACTGGTTCCCACTATTTCCATGTGGTATTTTATACAGAATACACAGAAATACATTTATTTATCCGAAACATGATAAGTCTGAAGGTTTTCTTTAGGGATAGATTAATGTTAAGTACTTACTCCTTTATTTGCTATGTAAGACATATATTGCAAATTGGGATAAATCTAGACAAAAAGAAAAGAAAGAATTAAATTGATTTTGAGATGCTTGTTTTGTTTTAATATTTATAAAAATAGACTGGAAAGGAACATGCCTTTTTAGCCAGAACAATGATTCATCTTTATCCACATCTTGGCTTTAACAGGTATCATATAAATATTCTTAAGGAATTCCCCCACTATTTATTTTAATTTATATTCTGCCTTTATTATTTTTATAAATAACTGAAGGCAGCTAATATATCTAATATACCTCCCCTTCTCCTATTGTCCCCACAAAACAACCCTGTGAGGTGGATTGGGCTGAAAGAGAAAAACTGGACCAAGATCACCCAGCTGACTTTCATGTCTAAAGTGGGACTAAAATTCACGGTCTCCCTGTTTCTAGCCTTGTGCCTTAACTGCTTGACCAACTGGTTCTCATTATTAAGACTATGCCATTTTTGCAGGAATCCATAAGAACCGGGAAACTATCAGGATTGTGACTTAATAATTTAATAAACTCATGGATCAAGTTCTTTCTAGGGAATAACCATATTTGGGGGAAAGTTGCTTTGTAAATTTGTTTGCATTTCGGAGAACTGAAACATTTGAGGCAAAAGCTAATTTGCAAATAAGTATGTCTACATTAAGGGACACGATGGCTCAGTGGCTAAGACCCTGAGCTTCTCGATCGAAAGGTCAGCAGTTCAGTGGTTCGAATCCCTAGGGCCGTGTAATGGGGTGAGCTTCCATTACTTGTCTCAGCTTCTGCCAACCTAGCAGTTTGAAAGCACATAAAAATGCAAGTAGAAAAATACGGACACCTTTGGTAGGAAGGTAATAGCGTTCCGTGTGCCTTTGGCGTTTAGTCATGCCAGTCATGTGACCACGGAGACGTCTTCAGACAGTGCTGGCTCTTCGACTTTGTAATGGAGATGAGCACCGCTCCCTAGAGTTAGGAACGACTAGCACATATATGCGAGGGGAACCTTTGCCTTTACCTTTACCTTATGTCTACATTTGTGTGTTAAGATGGAAATGGAATTCCAGTGATGGAAATTCAACTGCATTAACAATAAGATTTTAGTTGGGGAACCAACTTACAGATCGTTGCTGTGGCTGTTGGGCTGTGTTTTGCTGGGTTCCAAATAAGCCAGGGTAGATCTTTGCAAAAAAAAATAAAAAGTTGAATGGGGTATCTGGAAAAATATGAGGGATTACAATACATACTGCCTTAAAACAGAAAAAAAATTCTAAAGAACTCAACATATGGCACACTGAATGTGCCCCCCTCTCTCTCTCTCTCTCTCTCTCTCTCTGTGTGTGTGTGTGTGTGTGTGTGTGTGTGTGTGTTCGTGTTCCTCTGTCTGTTTCTAAGTAGTTGTTTTGGTCAAGAAGAGTATCTTTGTTATAATTCTCATAGTTAAAATATACTTACTTGGCCC
The DNA here is from genome assembly GCA_012654045.1 of Ptyas mucosa. Classification (NCBI taxonomy): domain Eukaryota; kingdom Metazoa; phylum Chordata; class Lepidosauria; order Squamata; family Colubridae; genus Ptyas; species Ptyas mucosa. Next base: position 74,785 of record WNWU01000056.1, on the reverse strand, counting down.
AATGTCCCTGAATAGTCTTGTATGGCAGGTAACTATAGTTAATAAAAGAAAACATTTGATATCATTAGCTTGACAACATGTAGAAAATAAAGAATAAACTAAGCAAAGCTTTCAATCTAAATATAACTGTGTTATGTGTTATAAGTGTTTAAATACTTGGAAGAGGTTTAAAATCTAGAAGAAATCTTTATTTGTATCTTACAGAGAAATTTAGAAACTGATATATAAATGAATCACATTTATTTAAGAGGTTAGAGGTTAGATTTTTAAACTATTTGAAATAAATTGTTGCAGTCAAAGAATCTATATCAGTCAATTTACTTAGTAAATACTATTTTCCAATATATATATTTTTGCATTTGATTGCAAATGTGTCTAATTTAATGCAACACACTCAACATTTGTTTTTAAAAGTTTATTAAGGAAATGTCCGCTGGAAAATGCACATATTAATTAAATTAAAAATCCAAAATGTATTATACCAGGAAAGACTCTTTGTAAAAAAATCCTTTATATGTGGTTTAAAAAAAGGCAAATGAAAACGAGAAATGTACATTAAAATACATACACATTTTACAATGTCCCCCCCCTGCAAACTGTGTAACATGGAAAAAGTGAGAACAATCAGAATTAAATGATTCATTCAGCCTTAGTTGATTTTGTGCCTTCATATTCTTTATAACCTCCATGCCAAAGATTAGTGCTTAACGATTCAATCGCAGATAGTCCTCAACTTACAACTAATTGTTTAGTGACCAATCAAAATTATAACAGACACCCCAAAAGCTATTTATGACCCAATTTTGAGATTGTGGTGGCCCCCCTCCCCCACCCACGGTCACATCATTGCATCTTGGCACTTGACAACTGGAGCACTTTAAGACCATTTCTAGTGTCCCACAGTCAAGCGACTGTGATTTTCAACTCTTTTTGTCAGCTTCTGATATTTATTTCCAGTTTCCGGCAAAAAAAACCCTCACTGGATAAAATGAATTCGCTTCACAACTGCTATAAAAAATGCCAAAACGTCAGTCCCAGATATGTGATGCCTTGACTTACAACTACAATGACTTACAACCGTAATTATGGGTCCAATTGCAGTCATAAGTCGAGGGCTACCTGCCCTGGAGATGTAGAGAATTCCCATTCATATTAGAAGTATCTCAATTGCCTATCAAAACTGACCTGTTGAGCTTGTCTATCCAATGATAGCTGTTGTTGAACATCTGGCTGGATTCCTTCTGATGGAGAAAACCGTTTTGGATGAAATGGCGGCTGGACATCATAATGTTGTAGTTGGACTTGCCTTGTAGGAAGGAAATGTGCATAACTGTAATGAGGTTGCTCTTGTATCCCAGGTTGTTGGAGCAGAGTAGGTGTTTGAGATGGCAACGGAGGAGGGTGCACTGGCATTGTGTATTCATACTATGGAGAGATAAAAGATGAATAACCAGAAGAGAAAGGTTAAAATCATGAATGAGTCATTTTCAGGCATAGTGAAAAGTTGCATGAACAATGAATCTGACAAATGAATTTCTGGCTTACAAAATGCCATACTGTAATACATTTGTTTGCCTCCCAGATCGGGATGCTCAATTCTCAGGGCCATCGAAGTTTCCTAACAAGTGCCATGTCCCACCCAATATTATTATTGATTCTTTTAATACAGGCATGAATCAGGAAGCCACCATGTTGCAGAGAAAAACGTCAACATCTAGCATCTCATCAATTTTGAAGAATGTTCCAAAGATGCTTTTATTTTAAAGGCAATGGGACGTTCTAATTTTTCTTTAAGACATTCCGCTTCTCACCCAAGAAACTTCTTCAGTTCTAACTAACTGGTGGAGTTCCAGAACTGAAGGAGTTTCTTGGATGATAAGCAAAATGTCTTAAAGAATTAACCAGAAAGTTGCCTTTAAAATAAAAGGACCTTCGGGACAACCCCAACCTGGATGAATGAGAACCTCCATAAACAATTTTGAAAAATGATTCCTATTATGTACGATTTCAAAGTTTTTCCTAGACATTGAATAAGAAGGGAACTGCAACTCAGCGCTTTGAGTAAAGGTGAACCACAAGCCCAGGATAAAGATAAATATACCCTGTTTCCCCCCAAATAAGACAATCCCTGATAATAAGCCCAATCGGGCTTTTGAGCACATGGCAATAAGGTCAAGCGCTTATTTCAAGGTTCAAAAAAAAATAAAATAAGAGTCTTATTTTTGGGAAAACACGGTATACTGATAGAAGTGATAGAAAGCATTTGAGAAAGTTGGGCTAAAGGAGTAGATTCAATACCTCTTAGCATTTTAGTAAATGGGAGTTATGGCCATGCCATACAGCCATTCCAGGTGGCTAGATTGAGACTGATGGTCACCCATTGCATGCAGAAGACAAGAAGTTATGCTGCTGAGATCCAGGAAATTTCCAAAGGTGCTTTTTTCAAAAGGAAACTGGACTTTGTTTTTCTTTGAAGTTGTATAGCTTCTTATCCAAGAAGCTTCTTCAATTGAACTTCTTGGGTGAGAAGCAAAACATCTTCAAGGAAAAACAAAGTCCAGTTGCCTTTTGAAAAAAGCACCTTTGGGACAACCATGACCTGATGACGGAGAATCTCCATAGAAGATCCAGGGAATTATAGTTCTCATGGGGGACCATAATGGTGGTATGGAATTCTTAAAGTTGTAATCCCGGCACATCCAGAAAAAAAACCAGTCTAGGGAAAAATATCTAGAAAGCAAAAAAGAAGAGTTCTGCTTCAATACTGTAATGTTTCTGGGGGGGATAACAGCTTAAATTGCTTACCTGTTGGGTTTCGTGTTGAGGTCTTTGCCGTATCAAGTAAAATGATGAATGTGGTGGTAGGAAATTGTGCATCCACATTGAATTAAACGGATCAGCATAGCTGTAAGTCTGGCCATACTAAAAGTGGTACGATTAAATACATTTATTCTGAAGCTATAATTCAGAGGCTAATAAGTTAGAACAGGAGTTAAATTCAAGCCAATATTACCAATCAGAATTAATTCATAAATGATAGATGTTATAAAGGATTTTCCACTTGATTCCTTTATAAATATATATATATATATACCAAATTCCTTTCTTTGATAATAGATCCATAAATTTAGCTAGAGAAAAAAGGGCTGAAGAGAAGGGAGAGGCACTACATATCCATTTATTAATCATTCTGCCTTTTGACAACAAACAAGCCTCAATAAGGAAACAAATGAAGTCAGCTTGGAACCCTTTCAATAAATATTATATACAGTCAGTTTAACAAACACCCTAGAAGATCACTACAGGATATTTATCACAACAATAACATCAAATTTCAGAGTGCCTTCAGGATTACTATATAAATAAGTGAAGGGTTTTTAATAATCGGCATGATAGAGTTAGGTTATGATTAAAATCAAACTACGCTGCACAGTTGCTTGACAGTAAGAGTCACTAAGTCTAGTAGTACTTTCTAATGAACACAGAGTATTAAACTGAGTTGCATATCTAAGAAAGCAATAGGATACTTCTGACTTATCCACACTTTATTGTTATTATTTTAAATTTATAGCCACTGAACTCCCATAGAGATTTACTTGGGATTACATCATAGGGAACATGGTAGGATTTCTTGAAAACATGATCTGTAACTTGTTTATTAAGAAGCATGTTTTATTGAAGCTGATTAAAATAATTATACATCAAAACATAGTCATTTCATGCTGTTCAATAAGCAAAGTAAATATTTGGTTTGATTGTAAACTTGGTCAAGACTAAGTTTACCCATCAAGATAAGCTAGGGATGGGAAACCTCTTGGTTTTTGTTTTTGTTTTTTTAGAATTTGTGAGGTTTGGTCCTAATTTCCTAATCAGTGATCATTTCAGTACAGTTAATCAATTCCAATTCTTTCTAAAGTCAGAAGTTCCTTGCTTTGGATGTACAGAAGTCAATAAATAGAGTAAGTCTGGAATAGCATCATCGGCTTATTCTCACCACCATTAATAAATTTTTCTGCAAAGAGAATATGTAGCATAACTGTGATTACCTGAGGGAGTACTTTGGGTCCACCTGGCTGTCTCATACCCTGTAAGGCAATATTTAAAATCCTCAGTGTTATTGTAATCAGTATTTTCTGTTTTGCGATGATGTTTACACACCTTTTCACGGAGCTCACAAAGAGTAGTTAAAAATAATAGCCTCCACTCACTCTCCACCTAATGCAGCTTGTATTCAGAATTGTATTGCCTCTGGAACAGACGTGTCTGATCACAATCCCATCTACACAAATTCTATTACATTCATCCAATCTCCTTTTACAAGGCATCTTAGTTCTTTGCAGTCACAAGGGGTTAATTATGGACTGTGTGAAGACTTTCTTTTGTCTGTCCTGAATCTAATGCCAACTCATTTGTACAGATGCCCCTACCTTTACATGTATAAAAGAGGGAGGAAAATGTCTTTCAGCTGTTTGACAAAACGGACTCAAAAGGTGGGTGTTGAGGGAGCGGAGTTATTCATATAGAGGTATTGCAATCGATCCTTCTGTGTGAAAATTACTTCCAAAATTTTTACTTTGGAGAAAACCAAGGAGGATCAGTACAACTAAATTGTCCTAGTCCACATAAAGGCCACTTAACCATTTCTCAAGGGCAAGAATGCATGGCATTGTCCTCAACTGCCCCTAACCAACTGTGAAGACATTCTCCATTTTCTACTAGGCATTGAAAGCAGTGGTGGGTTCTACTTACCTTTACTACCAGTTCGCATTGTGCTTCCCTGCGCACGCTTGCTTCGCTCACACAAGTGTGCACTCTTCTGCGCATACATAAAACCTTCTGTGCATGGGCAGATCACTTATGATGATGTCCAGGTCAGTGGGCGGAGCCTCCAGCCAGTTTTACTACTGGTTCAATAGAACCGGTCCGAACCGGGGGCAACCCACCACTGATTGAAAGTAATACTTTCCAACTTGCCTGAGCAAAAATGGCTCTGCCTAGTTTGCCTGCTATGCTTCATTTCACTGTAGGCAAATATCTCTTCTCCTTGGTCATTGGCTGTTGCCTTCTATAGCTCTTGGGTCTTGGGTTGCTGGGTGCTGGGTTGTCTGCCCCTTCAGAAGTGACTTCAAACCCTAAATCTATTCTTTTTTTCATTTCACTGATCTTCCTTCCTTCCTTCCTTCCTTCCTTCCTTCCTTCCTTCCTTCCTTCCTTCCTTCCCTCCCTCCCGAAGGTAGGTAAAATAATGTTTCTTTTTTAACTAGTCCACCATTAGGCATAACAGATGAAAGTGTCAAGGATGAGGAGTCAACCCATAGAAGCTATAAAGTAAATCACAGGTCCTCAAGTACTCAACAAATAGAAAAGAAAAAGCAGTTGTTGCTTACTTTCTTTGCACAGGAGAGAGGAGTAAAGAAACTGAGAAATCCACCAATCACAGGCAAACAGATACCAGGCCAATTCCAAGCCAAAGAGGGAAGAGTTCAAATACGGAAAGAAATTTCTTAAGCTAGCTCTATTCTCAACCCAGGGATGGGTTCTACTTACTTTTACTACCAGTTCGCAGCGGGCCCCCACGTTCTCGCTTCGCTCCCACGTTCGCACGCTCTTCTGCGCAAGCAGAGAAGCTTCTGCTCATGTGCAGAAGCATTTTGATGACATCGTGGTGGGTGGGCAGAGCCTCCCACTGGTTTTACTACTGGTTCTATAGAACCGGTGCGAACCGGGGTCAACCCACCACTGTCTCAACCAAGTTATTCTTTGGAGTCTGGCAGCTTCAAGTGCAATGCCAAAAAGCCCTAAGTGTTTATTCTGAGACTGGGCAACTTCCATCCTACGCTATCACACATGAAAACTGTGAAGTAATGTAGTTGCTTTAGAGGACAGATATGATTTGTGCAACTAAAGTGAACATGTTTATTTCCAAAATATGCTGAAGGGAAGGAAACTAGATATATATATATAGACACACAAATACATACCTCAAGACTTATACTACCCATTCCAGGAATCCCAGCATGATGAGGCAGTATCTATAGATATGCAAGATTAAGAATAGTTTATAAGACCAGAGATGAAACTGTTCCAAAGAATATGAATAATATTACTGAGAACTGCTGTGGTGGGCTGAGTGATGACATGATGACTTCATTGGAGGATTGGGGTATGACATTGAATATGATTTCTTCTTTGTTATTCTTCCTCCTCCTTGGTTATTGGAGGAAATTGCTGTCATATTTCAGCAATCTAGAGTAATTTGTGGGGCACAAAAAGGGAAAGCTGGCAATACACTGGCTCGGTTTAAATTACCAAACGTCAAGATGAACTCTGGATTTTTAAAGTATAGGACTTCAGATTTCCCTCATTGGGATGAAATATTTTACACTAGAGTTTCTCCAGCTTTCTCAATAGATCTTTAATTAAAACAATTAGGAAGGTAAAGCATATTTAGAAAACGACTTGTTTTACATATTGAAAACAATGGATGAAAATTTCAAGTAAACTATCCTAAAGTAGAATAGTTGTTCAAAAGTCCTTATTACAGGAAATACAAAAACCATAATTGATGCTAGAAGTACAAAGGAGCAGGACATTGCTGTAAAGTGCCTTTTAAAACAGTTTTTAAAACCATAGTTATATACTGTAATTTTGATATGAAAAAGAACCAAAGCTGGGATTTGGGAACTATATTTGGAGATTACTAGATCGGATTAAAAAAAATATTAATCTCCTAGCACAGTATTTCTCAACCATGGCAATTTTATGATATGGGGACATCAACTCCCAGAATTCCCCAGCCAGTACGCTGACTAGAGAATTCTGGGAGCTAAAGTTCACACATTTTAAAGTTGTCAAGACTGAGAAACACAGCCTAGAACAAAATGGATGACTACATAATATTCTTTATTTCTGTTTTTTTAAAAAAAGAAACTGATTCGTTTTAACTTTATTGATTATAACTAATTGTTTGAGATAAAGTTGTAAGAATTACCGGCAAAGCAGAACATGTTCCTAAAAGGCATAAGACAAATGTCCATTGTTTCATAATTGGAATGTGGCCCATAAAAAGGGACTAGAAGGATCTGTAGAGGGTTATGAAATCCTGGAAAGAGAAAAAAAAGACAATATATATAATGAAACAATAAAATCACCAATAAACAAATTTCCTATTATTATTTCTCCCATTCTTACTGCTAGCTTGATAGAAGGATGGAAGACGAATTTGTCCCATCAACTATTCTTCCACATTAAAATTCTTAACTGCATTGATAATTCTGTCACATTAAAAATTACAATCGAATGGCAAGTTCGGGGTAGCTCAGCTAGTGCATTTCTGATATCCATCAAAGATGTTTTAAGTATTTAGTGGAGGGCAAGTGCACTGAATAGAAAAAGCAACGTTTGCAGTAGGTCAGTTTTAATATTCACAGCCATCAGTTATATTAGCTTCTCATCACCTTAACAACCTTAGAAGATGAAGCAAGATTATTATGTCCCATAATGTGACTGAGGGACATTGGACCTAAGAAAGCAGGTCCTCTACAGAGGAAGATTTGTCTTTGTTGTCACCTCAACTTGGGGATAAAATGGTTGGCGTGACCGTAAGAAGAAAAACAATTAAACCAGGACAGGCATGCTCTGGGCATGCTTCCTTCCAACACTGATGCAAACATACCTGGCCTTTGGGGAGAGCCTTCCAAGGTCTCCTTGACTCATTGCCAGAAAGTGATAGGAGGTGGCAAAGAAGGGAAAAGGCAAGTCACATAGGGCTATATGGCTGCCTGTTGACCTTATTTCAATCACAGCCATGGATCTGTCTTGTGAAAACTAAGCTATTTCTCAGGATGTACCTTTGAACTTAATTTTTATTTATTTGTATCCCATCCTTAACCCCGACTTGGGCTGAGAGAGAGAGTGACCTCCACAACCACAAAGCTGGCAAATTAAGCTATCCTTATCTTATGCAGTATTGCCTGGAAGTTAATTTACTAATATTGTATAATGTAATATCCTTATTGTAGGGCAATAGATGTAGAACATATTACAGATAGGGATTACAGGTGGTCCTCCATTTACAACCATGATTGAGCCCAGAATTTATGTTGCTAAATGAGAAATTTGTTAAATGAGTGTTGCCCCATTTTATAACTTTTCTTGCCACATTTGTTTAAGTGAATCACTGCAGTTGTTAAATTAGCAATATGATTGTTAAGGGAATCTGGCTTCCCCACTGACTTCGCTTGTCAGGAGGTCACAAAAATTGATCACATGATTCCGGGACACTGCAACCATCATAAACATGAAACAGTTGTCAAGCATCCGAATGTAAATCACATGACCGTGGGCATGCTGCAACGGTCATAAATGTGAAAAATGGTCATAAGTCACTTTTTTCATTGCTGTTGTAACTTTGAATGGTCACTAAATGAACTGTAGTAAGTCGAGGACTACCTGTAGTGGATTCCCTAACCTTTTTTCTCTCTACTCACTCTTTCAGCACACATCTACCCAATTGTGAAAACCTGGTCTGATTTTGCACGTGTTTAGTGTGTAGAGTTGTTTAAAGGAAGATTGACAATCAGCTGGTAGTCAGTGTCTTTTTGGACATGGCTTAGCTCTATGTTGGGATAATTTTATTCTGAAATAATGCTAATTGCGCATATAAAAACAGCTCGACAACAGCTGAAACGATAAGTCAGCTGCAGTCGTGGCTGGGAAAAAACGGGAGAAGAGATGGGTAAGCCCTACGGCAGAGGATCTCTAGTATTGATACTACAGATTGTATTTGAGGCAGTAGATGATGCACTGTCACATGATCTATCTATATTTGTAAAACATACTCTCTTTCTATGTGTATTTAATTTGGTCTTCGACCGCAATAAAAGCTTACTTACTTACTACTTACTAAGTCAGCAGATGTTTAGTCTGTCTCAGATCTCAAAGCTTAAAAATTGCTCAGAGACCTATAAGTAGCAAGAAGCAGAGAAGCCGATGGAAATAATAGGTATAGGGTCTCCTGCTTGAGCAGGGGGTTGGATCAGAAGACCTCCATTACAACTCTATTATTCTGTATTCTATTCTGTCTGTAAATAGACACTTCTGCTACCCAAGGTAAAATCATTCAGGAGCCATTGCCTGGGACTACTGGTACGCGGACTGTATCAGCAGTAGCCTAAAGTACGTGCTGGGCTAATAATCCAACCACACAAAAAGTCATCTGTCATTAACAGAATCATTGACAGATTGTATCTGAAGCAAAATCTGTAACTGAGTAAGGAGGAAAGCACTACTTTAGCAATGATACAGGAATACAGGATATCTTTAAGATGGTCTCAAGTATGGTTCTGGAGTCTAATGAATGCAGGAGAATTCGGCATGAAAAGAATTGGCGTAGGTGGATACAAGGAAAAGCTCTTTAAATGATAATGTGCATGACTTAACTTCAAAATGAGATGTGGCATCTTTATTAAAACTAGTGGTCCCTTTCCTAAATGGACTCCTGGTTTTCTGCCACAAGGCTTATCTCAGTGACAGCACAATTCCTTCCCATAATTGATGGTCACTTCCTTTCAGTTATTAGCAAGCATGGTGATTTCCCTTTCTTTTCCCCTCTGTCTCTGTTTCTGCTGAACTTATTGCCTCTGTACAATTCAGTTATGCTGTAAAAACAATTCTGGTTCATTTTTCAGGCATTTTAACACAGGTAATGAACTTCAAGATACAGGAATGTTATTTTGGATAAAAATCAATCTTATCATGCCATGTTCATCCTGTGCCTAGGATTTTTTCCCCCTGCCCTGTAGCAGTGTCTCTTAGATATTATTAGGCTAGCAGCAAAAAGGAGAAAAAATGTTTCCCCTTGAGTTTCACAAGCTGAAAATATAAGAAGCAATAATAACAACAATTAGGCCTACCATGGTTGGGTTGCAGTGATCCAGATGACTGCAAGGCAGGGATGAAATCTACTTATCTTCCTTACCGGTTCGGAAGTGCGCATGCACATCACTTCTGCGTGCACACAACAAAAAACATTACTTCCTGGTTAAAACCAGGAAGTAATGACACCTGGGTGGCAATCGCTACTGGATCGCCGAACCACAGGGAAAATCGCTACCAAATTGGGCGATCCGGTCCAATCCAGGAGCATTTCACCCCTGCTGCAAGGTTTTGAATTAATCTAACCAAACCAAAGTATCTCATGTAAAAGTTTCACAATTTGGGGGACTTCTGGACAAAGTCAAATTATCCCCAAATTCACTCACAGTAGAAGCAAAGAATTTGGCAATTCTTTGATATACTGTTGGATAGCCTCAATGCTAGCATTGCTCAATGCTAGCAAGCTTTCTTGTGGATCACATCTCAATAATCATGATAGCAATGGCACTTAGAGTTATATACCACTTCATAGGGCTTTACAGCCCTCTCTAAGCAGTTTACAAAGTCAGCATGATGTCCCCAACAATCTGGGTCCTCATTTTACTGAGTTTGGAAGGATGGAAGGCTGAGACAACCATGAGCTGGTGAGATTTGAACTGCCAAACATCAGCTAGCAGTCAGCTGAAGTAGCCTGCAGTGCTGCACTCTAACTACTGCGCCACCTCAGCTTGGATGATAATCTTTGCAGCAAACAATAGAGTTATTTGGAACTCATTTAAGATTAACATACTAACTGAAGCTTTGTCATAGGTCCCTGGGTTGTTTCTGTACATTTTTAACTTGTGGCAGCAGAAAATTCTGGAAGTTTCCAATTACTGCAGTGAGGAGAAGAAAGGAAATATCCTCGTTTCTGAGAGGTTTTAAAGAGGTAGAAGCCCATCTGTGACAAGATGTGATCATTGTAAAACCAAGCTTGTCCAACGCAGAATATTGAAATAAATTTTACCTTCAAAGTGTCTGGAAATTTCCTCCCAATACTTGCTGAGCAATTCAAGAAATCTTCACAAAATAAAGGAGCTTCTTTCTCCCACTCTAGAATATAAACCTGATTGAAAAGACTGGTTAGCCAATCAAATCAAGAAAGTGGGCAAGAGAATTACATACTTCTCACTTCATCCCACCCATCCTTTCTGTACTCACAAAACCTGTAGCTGTAACATCTTATTATTTATAATTGGATTCTTAGGCCTGTATTTAGAGAAACTATTTTCTAGCAGATAAAACATGAGCATCAGAATAGAACGTGCAACAAAACAACAGGGTGATAGTCTGTTTATGACACCATGTCTCAAGATAGTCCTCTACCTGCTGACAAAGGTGGTACATTTTTCATAAATCCCTAAAATTGCTAGAATTTCACATGTAGGTGCCCAGCATCACTAGAAGAATTAGCCAGTAAAATAACTGCCTGTCATATGTCATGGTTCAGTAACACAGTTTGTGCCAGGAGAAATATGAATGACGGGTAGTCCTGTGGCTCTGAAGGCAGCAATGGTGTACCCCCTCCTCAACTATCATTGGTTATAGCAACATTAAACAATTTCTGATCAATCTCCAGTCTGATGGACTGGTTTCAGAGAGACCTGAAAGAGATCTATATCATTTCTAGTTTGCTTTTATGCCTGGTTATAACAAAGATACTGCATTGATTGTACTTGTAGATCAGGGGTTTCAAACTCACGTCGTCACGGCATCGTCACATGACATATCACAACTTTTTTTCCCTTTGCTAAACTGGGTGTGGGTGTAACCAGCACGTGAAGCATCTGGCCCATGGGTTGCAAGTTTGACAGCCCTGTTCTGGATGGTCTTGGTGTTGCTGAGGTGGATGTGATAAAGCCTACAGTGCTGGACATCATCAATTATAGTATCCTTCTGGACTGACTTCAAGGATTAGGAGCAATGGGCCCAGTGCTGCAGTGCTTCCCCTTATTCCATGGTCAGTCTCTGTGTCTCTCCTATTTACCATCTAAATGAAGCTGTTGCTCGTCTGACAACAGAGTTTCAGGTCCATCGGTATGCTGATGCTACCATGTTGTATTTCTTGAGCCTGGGTCAATGAAGCAATATAGTCAAGATTTGATCTCAAAGCTGTTGGAATCTGGATGGAGAGGCTGTTGGGTGTCAGCCTTGCAGCCTTAGTTTATTGAATGGTGGCTGCATTGTATTTCTAAAAAGGAAAGGATAATTGCAAAGAACGTAATTAAAGAAAGCAAGAAATGGTGAAGTTTAGTTGCTGAATGTATAAGTGTCCTGCCCCGATCCAAGAATCGCACGTGGCAATTCTTCCAAGCTGACTTTGTTTTGTTTGATTCCTATAGACAAAATCTTACCAGATTGAAGACTTTACTACCGTGATGGCGAACCTATGGCACACGTGCCCAAAGTGGCACGTGAAGCCATGTCGCCCGGAACGCTCAGTCTTGCCTGTTTGTCTTCCAGATTTCTGGCATGCATGTGTGCGCAATGATCAGCTGTTCTTCACGTGCATGGCAGTGTCAAAAACCAGTGTGCACATGTGCGCCAGCCAGCTGAGTGCACATGTGCGCCAGCCAGCATGTGCACCAGAATCTGGAAGTTCAGCTTTTCTGGACCACAATCCCTTCACATGCACGCCAGTGCTGAAAACCGGCCTGTGCAAGCGCACTGGTCAGCTGATCGTTGGGTGCACATGCGTGCTAGAACCCAGAGGTGCAGCTTTCCCAGAGCACAACCCCTTTGCATGTGTGGCAGTGCCAAAAATCAGCCTGCGTATGTGCACCAGCAGCTGATTGTCAGATGCACATGCATGCTAAAACCTGGAAGTTCGGCTTTTCCAGTGCGCGGCCCTGACAAGCGCGCACACGCGTGATGTTTCCATGTGATCTTTTTGCCACTCAGTGCAGAAAAGGTTCGCCATCACTGCTGTACTATCTGTATCTACAATGTACTCTGTGAACAAATAGGAAGGTGCCATCTTCACTCTCTTTCTTTCACACTGGGCTCACAATTTCTGGACTGAGATGTTTCTTCTACCTCTAAGAATGCACCCTCCTGGCAATCTACCTCTTCACCACATTCCATCATGTCAAGAATAATGTACAATGGAAATAAAACATGAGTGATAATAAATGAAATGTCTAGCAAATGGTTAAATCCTGAGCAGGGTATAAGACAAAAATGTGTGGTATTCACTTGATTGTTTAATGTTTTTTGTGGATAAATGTAAAAATTTGGAGTGGCACTAAAAAAGTGTTGGGGATGTGAATATTTGTGTACTCTTGTGTGCAGGGAATATCCCACTGTTGGCTAAGAGCCTGAATGATTTGTAGCAAATAATAGATAGTTGTATAATGCAAAGAGAAATGTGGATTTGAATATTAAGATATCAAAATCAAGGCATATGTGAACAACATTCAGTGATACGATAGAATTAACTGTAATAATTAGCTGTTGTATTTTTTTCTATACTTACCTGGCAAAAGAGATACCATGATCAAGACACTTATTTCTCAATCACGATTTGTCACCTGATGTAGCAATAAGCAAGTGTTGAGTATGCTATGTGAAATAGCCCCAGTATTATTTATTTTTATTTGTTTTATTTATATATTTCATTTATTTTAAAACCATCCATCTTCCTCATATGGAGAGTCTGGGCAGTGTACAATAAAATATTAAATACATAAAAACTGTATATAGAACAGTGGTTAGAATGCAGTACTGCAGGCTAAGACTGCTGGCTATCTGCAATTTGGCAGATCGAATCTCACCAGGCTCAAGTTTGACTCAGCCTTCCATCCTTCCGAGGGTGGTAAAATGAGGACCCAAATTGTTGGGGGCAATATGCTGACTCTGTAACTGCTTTGAGAGGGCTGTAAAAGCACTGTAAAGTGGTATATTATTATTATTATTATTATTATTATTATTATTATTATTATTATTATTATTATTTATATACCGCCCTTCTCCCTGAGAGAAGGTATAAGTGCTATTGCTATATAAAATTTAAAAGAGGCAAGCCATGATAAAAAATTGTTAAAAGGTGGGACTAGCCAGTCAATTATGACTTTGTTTTTAAAATCTAATCCTAAAATCCTCAGATTTTTTTACCTTACATTTGATAATTATTTTTTTGTTGCACTTATATCTTGCATTTCCATTAGGAGGTCAACACTAGCAGTGGGATTCACTTACCTTCCCTACCAGTTCGCAAATATGAGTGCACTCGTGCACAGCCTTCTGTGCATGTGCAGTAGGCGTGCATTATGTCAGGTTGGGTGGGTGGAGCCTCCTACCGTTGCTGCTACCGGTTCGCGTGATCCGGAGAGAACCGGCTGAATCCCACCACTGGTCAACACAGTATATATTGGGGAACCCTCTCATTTTAATCTTCATCATCCTTCAACCCTATGATGTGCATTGGGTTGAAAGAGAGCAGCTGGTTTCAAACCCCAATTATATGCAATCATCCAATGTGAGAAATTGGTCGAATATTTCTCTATTTCCAATCCAGTTCTTTAGTTATTCCAAAATACTGATTCCAAGGTCATTCGAATTCCTCCTGCCCAAAGATAAGTTGCAGAGGTATAAATGCTATTTATCTAAAACTCTTACCAAAATACTTTTAAAGTCAAGATGATAAATCTTCAGAAATTACTACATTTTTCTTTTCTTTTCTTTTCTGGAATATAGTAGTCCAAATAAAAGAGGAATATTTCTGGCAAGTAAGTTTGAAAAATACATGCAGAAAAATGAATAAAACTTAAAAACTGCCTTACTATGTAATCTTTTGATGGCTTGAAACTTTGAAAGATAATTTTGATTTCAATAAGTACTGTGACTGATAAATAATTCTAGTTCATTAAATAAATTAAACTCCTTTTACAGCACTATTTTTCTTTTCCTAAACTTTGTACTATATATCAGAAGAGACAACCAAACAATCAGGTTTTTGTCCTCCAATGTGGTTTGATTAGGTTGGCTTTTATATTTAATATTTTTATTAAAGAGTTAATATGTAAATTACTTTCTCTCATAGCCAGATTCTCAAAACACACCTCAAAAGTGCCCAATAAACTTGAAAACTGAAATCTAGAAGATCTGGGATGGTGAGTCTCATAATCTTTGGATTTTCCTATCAATCCAACTATTACGATGCTCATTAATTAGTAAGGACTTGTAGAAATCGTAGTACAACATTGTGACAATTATTTGGGTAGCTTACAAAGATTTATAATGATAAAAACTATAAAGGCTCTAAGAAATAAACTTTTAAAAAAAATCTAAGATCTTTAGAGCTTTCAGATCATGGAGGAATTGATATAGTCTTCCAGAGTCTCACTTTGGTGAAATTTAGTGCCACCTGATTAGTTTGTTCTAGTGGAGAGCCAGTTTGGTCTAGTGGTTAAGGCTCTAGGCTAGAAAGTGGGAGTCTGTGAGAGCTGGGTGACCTTGGTCTCTCCCTCCCTCCCTCCCTCCCTCCCTCCCTCTCTCTCTCTCTCTCTCTCTCTCTCTCTCTCTCTCTCTTGTTGTGGAGAAAATAGGAGGAGGAAGGTGTGTTGAATATGTTTGCTGCCTTGGATTATTTGTAAAAATAATAAAAGGTGGGATACCAATAAATCAATAAATTTGATTTTTATCTTCTCAAACTGCATCCCATACTTCAGAAATATTTGGATGAGCACAATAGCCATATTATTGGCTCCAGTTATGTGACTGAAGAAGAAGCAATGGCAAGGGAAGAGTCCAGTGGTGTGTTGCTCCCAGTTCAGTCTGGTTCTGGCGAACCAGTAGTAATGGCGGTGGGAGGCTCCGCCCACCAGCCTGGATGTTATCATGAACGATTGCGCATGCGCAGAAGCATGCGTGTGTGCGAACGAAGCAAGTGCGCTCATGCTCCTGTTGCGAATCGGTAGTGGAGGTAAGTAGAATCCACCCCTGGAAGAGTCTAGCAAGATCTGATCAATTTGCTTTTAGTTAATCTTGAATGCAAAATGAACGATAAACCGTTCACTATTCAATGGGGTCAGAGAGCCCTTTGAGCCTCTGCTGACTCCAGCCAAAGTAGGGCTCTGCCACCATTCCCCAGCCTGTGGCTGGGATGCCACGCCCCTCGCCCGCTCTCCAGCGTCTGTCTTCTCACCGCCCTGGCTACGGCTGCAGGCACGTTCTTTTGGGCGTACCACCGGTGTTTGGGTTCTCCCCGGGCTTTCCTTCTGCTTCTTCTCTTCCTCCTCCATCTCCTCTTCCGTAGGTTCCCTCACAACAGCAGCCTCCACTCCTTCTGCCATTCCTTTTGGTAACGTTGTAACGTTAACGCTAACTTCCTCTCAGGGGCCCCGAGCCCGGCGCAACCAAAGAAACTCCACTCCGTTCAGCTCTTTCCGAAATGGGTTTATTGGGCGCTGGCGGCAGGCACACACTGCAAATGTCTAGGACACTGTGAAGTTAGCGTTACAAGCCCTGGGTTTCTAGCAATTTAAATATCCCGCACGGAGCACGCCAGGCATAAAACCACGCCCCTGCTTCCAATTAGCAGTTCCAGACGCGCTCCCCAGCTGCTAGTCGACACCTCCTCCATGGAGTTCAGCGGCAGGAATGTAGCCCGTCAGAAGGTACAAACCCTAATCCCGCCGCAACCGCCATCCCCCCACCCCGCAAACGGCCACCTAAACACCCGTGCTACCACCCCTCTCTGTCGTGCTTGAAGTGTTCGTTCCTCTTCACCCCACTCGTGCGTCAGCGATGTCGAGCAGTTAGCAGGGCTCGACACAAGATTTCATTTATCCTAAACTATTTGATTGGGGAAGTGTCAGCTCTACAGGAAATCAACAACAAATTGGCTGAAAGTGTCCTGGCCACTTGATATTTTTTGATAATTATCAAAAGAAGCCAGTCTTCCACATACTGAAAATGGGCCATCACAAGCTTTGGGTTGTGTTTCTCTGCCATCTGAGTGGCTCTTATATTCATTATGGAGGTTATAGAAACTGCTGAACCCATGTGAATATCTGAATTAGAACAGAATGTCTGCTTGTCTTAATCTCTGGGTAACTTTTAGAAGGCTGCATTCTATATAAACTGAAGTAGTGTCTCAGATCAGAATGATGAGCTAAGGATTTCTGCAGCTTTGGCAATATTTCATCCAACCAACTGTAATTAAAATGGGAGCAGACAGGGAGCACAAGGTGAAATTGCTTGTAATGGATGTTGCAGAGCTTGCAGTTACAAACAAGGATGATCTATGGTGGTTAGAAAACTATCGGTTTGTCTGTATAGCACAGCAAGTCAGGCAAGGGACTGGCTAGACAATGGAAAATTCTGAGTAACTTGTGGCGTTTGCGGCTGTCTGGCTTCAGGTGAAAAATCCCTGGAAATAAGTGAAATGCTGAGTGAGAGATGCAATCATAACATATTCCAATTGCTTTTCAGAAAAAAGCTTCAGCCCCCACTTTGTACTGTTTGGAATGAACTCTATTCCCACCAGCTAAATTTTGATGGAAAGTGGCAAGGTAGAAGTGGAAAGTAATGGAAAGCTGATGCCAATGCACACCTCATATGATCCTACGTGTAGTTTATTCCTGTGGGGCCTCAATTTAATGGAAACTAGGAGCAGAATATGACACTTGCCGCGCTAACACGCAAACATGCCATTTGATTATAAGTTCTTTTCTTGACTTATTATTGTTGTATTAGAATAATACGAGTCAAAAAGAGGGCTGTGAAAATATTTACAGATCCCTCGCATCCTGGACATAAATTGTTTCAACTCCTACCCTCAAAATGATGCTATAGAGCACTGCACACCAAGACAACTAGACACAAGAACAGTTTTTTCCCCGAACCCCATCACTCTGCTAAACAAATAATTCCCTCAACACTGTCAAACTATTTACTAAAGCTGCATTACTATTACTATTAGTCTTCTCATCGTCTCTATCACCCGTCTCTTCCCACTTATGACTGCATGACTGTAACTTTATTGTTGTATCCTTACAATTTATATTGATAGTGATTGTTTCCTGATTGCTTATTTGTACACTATGACTATCATTAAGTGTTGTACCTTATGATTCTTGACAAATGTATCTTGTCTTTTTATATACACTGAGAGCATATGCACCAAAGACAAATTCCTTGTGTATCCAAACACACTTGGCCAATAAAGAATTCTATTCTATTCTAGTCTAGTCTATTCTATTCTAGTCTAGTCTATTCTAGTCTAGTCTAGTCTAGTCTAGTCTAGTCTAGTCTAGTCTAGTC